>JAANSM010000274.1:0-33512 GCA_036850725.1 Orchesella villosa | reverse complement strand
CTTAAACATGGAATGCCACAGAGAAAATTTCACTTGCTCCATTCCATTGCATCATCATAACAAATCCATTTTTTGTTAAATTACTACGTTCCCATACTCTCCAGCGTGGAAGGGGAAGCGGCAGGACATCAATATCATCAAGTGCCATCATAATACACAAGGAAGAAAGGGCAAGCAACACATGCCAGAAGGAAATCTCACTAAAAGCTGATTGTAAAAAAATGAACTCACACAACTTCCAGCTAAAAGGTGTGTACATAGCACCACTACAAAACTTGAATGGCAATGTGTTTAACATCACAATGATAATTTTTCTAATTTTTGAATGGAGTCTTTTGTATATTATGCATGACAGAAAAAATGTGCATCTCTACTTTTTGTCGCTTTGAAAATAAGCAAACAAGATTACCGTTTGCAATTATCTCACAATGAAACCTTTCGGATGTCTTTATGGCGGGTTTAAAATATAATGATAAGAATTCATAAACTTTTTTTGGTTACACAATGGGCTCCCATAAGTGAGCATTATCATCATCTCTCAACACTTATAGGGAAGAGTGGGAGACAAGTAGATAGGCCAAGAATGAGAAAGGGGAAGGAGGAGCACTATGGGACAAGATTTTACACAAGGTAAACATTGTGCACAATGATTCAACTTGTCCAGCAAAAAAATGGTTTCTTTACTTTTCAAGTTTAAGACCTTTTCATCTACCAAGCATTCACAGCACCACATCCTATCATTATAATGTGTAGTCACGCTTTCCTTAATGTGAGTGTGTGTGAATGAACATAGATCAAAATAAATGATTGCTGGAGCATTGAAACTCAAGATAAAAAGAAAAAATATAACTATAAAAAAGTGGTTTGTAACGGTCACACGTAGTTATCATGGTAGGTCTCCAGAAATATCAACGAAGCGGGAATGACAACTCAGCAAATAAGCTTTATAATACATTTTGTTTTTTTGTGAATCACCTCACCACGCGCCCACGCGTGCACCTTACGTTTCCTGCAATCTCATTGAAAATATATGTTTAAAAAACTTATAAAAAATCTTAGTAATGGTTCCTACTAAGATGAAGTGGACACATGGAATGCTTCCTCTTAAGGTTGCTCGACACAAGGAAAACCCATATTGCACACAAGTGCGTACGTACTTATGCACATATATTATATTATATTATTATGTAGTTATACGGGTAGTGTAAGGACAACTAAACTAACAATAAAATATTCTATCCTGCCATGCCATAGGCCATAAAACGCATCAATTATTCTGACTGAGCGAAGGTAAGTACAAGCATATATAAGGAAAATGCTTTCTGTTTGTACTTGCATTTATGCCTTCGTCTTCGTTAACACAAACTCATTTTCATGCTGTAAGAAAACGGACACAAAACATGTTGAAGAGCAGTTTTATAAGAGAAAAGTTTTTTTTTTCAAACAGCATTGGAATAACTATCGCCTATTTTAGATTGTAATGATGATATGATATGCAAGCCAGAACAAGGAGTAGAAGGGCGGGTTCTCAAGAACTATTTTGTATACAAGTAACAAATGTTTCGAGATTTAATTCCATTTTGTTTCATTTCCGATGTATTATTCATTAGACTCTTTTTCCGAGAAAGAAAATTTATTATGTTGGTTATGTGGGATATACATGCACATAAAATATTGTATTTTTCTATTTTTCTATGTGTATATATATAGCAAACTATGAATGAATTAGTAAAAAGATATGCATTCATATGACAGGTGAATATGTTTATATACACTTAAACTTTGTTTGGACTGCTCAGACACATAACATATGTATAGTGTGCTTATATAAGTCAGCTTCACCAGATCATGATAATATACGCATTCTTCCAAAAGAGAAAAAGAAAATGAGATATTTTTTTGCGAAAATATGTTAGCAATTACGTCTGAAAAAGTTGAGACGGAAAAGGATAAGCCTGTATGAAGGAAATGGCTCATTTCCATACTTCCCAAGAAGAGAAAAAAATATACATGCAGGTACCTATCCAGTTTGGAGAAATACATACACACAAGAAGATTCCCAACATTTATCTCATTTTAGGTTTAAAAGGTTCAGACTTTTTTAAACATCATCATCATCATGTAAAGTTATATGGACCATGAAAAAAGAGGAAGGAGAATAGAGCGAATCTGATTTCTTTTTTGCTCCCTCTTTCTCGGCAATTTAAAAGGGCATTTCCAGCTGCATTGGGAAAACGAAGAAGTCTCTTTAGAACTGACACATATATATACATATATGTATTTACTATGCGTATATATATTTTTTTGCAACTAAAGAAAAAATTAGAATGTGAGCCGTCAAGAGGGCTTAAAACACGCTTTCTCCATTTTCAACTTGTGTTTTTGCTAGGGCCTTCCCTTTGTATGAGATTTATCAAATCAAGATGGTTAAATGGCCCTTTCCTTTTTTAAAGCTGGAAGCTGTGCTTTAAGTGAACTACGAAGTGAATAAAAGGGCAGAGTATCATTTTCTCTATAAACTACACAAGTCAAGATATTTTGCAAGGAGATAAATATATAGTACCGCCATAGCATAAAATACAACAAGAGAAAAAATAATAAATTCGCAAAATACTCTGATTGAAATTCAGAGATGGGGAGAAAATGTGAAAGTACCTAAGTAGATTCATTCCTCATCCTTTTGACTCGCTTTCTGCAATTCCCAGAAAGATTGATACAGAAACAGAATACACACAAAAAGCTGCATGAGCTACAAACGTATCCATTTTGCAGCTTTTCCAATGAAATGCATAAAACTTTCATGTCTAAAAGCTAAGCATGATAATACAATATATATTTATATACGCACCTTATTTATAATAAAATGGAAGTCTAAAATGTGGGACAGGAAATGGGACAGCGGCGCACGTCGGTCGAGGTATGCATGCGAGTCATTGTTACTTCTTATTATATCTAAATGCAGCAACATACTTGCTCTACATTAGAGTAAAAACTGGAGTAAACTAAAAACGTAAATTCTTTTGTCCCTTGCACATTTCGCAAAAAGTGAGTGTTGTCTCATGGGGTAGGGAAAGCTAATGTTTCGTATGTGATTACACCACTCCCTATCTCCATACACAGATACAGATAGATACATGATAGATACATAAATTCTATGCAATCTTTGTAACTTTATATTATATGGATGCGTTAGTCTTTAGTACTTTTTCTAGGAGGAAACTTAAGTTTTCACTTGACTGCTCAATGTGTCTTTTCTTTCCTTTTAGTTAGTATCCTCTCCTCCGTATCTTTTGACTCGGTACACTACTGTGAAAAATCTGGTATTCATCGAGATAGTTGGTCGGTGAAGATGTGGAGAATGCTGCGGACACTAAAGAGGACAAGGATGGCAGTTAAAACGGAGTGGCAAAAATTTCTCGCAATTTTCTCCAACTGTACCACACTCTGGCTTGGCGTGTGAGCTGGAAGCATTTTGCTACTAAAAATGCTAACTGAATAAATGAGACATTTTCCTCCCTTGCTTCCCTGTACACTCACACCACTACCCACACTACATGCACACACACGGCTCTATTCTAGATGATGATGCTGATGCTAAAAGTACAGAGCACAAAAACTAAATCGTATAAATCTAGAGGAAAAAGCAATTATTCTAATTCATGACCATCGGCATTCCAAACATTTTCCCAGGCTCCCTAAATAGGCATAAAAAAGGGAGACGGAGTAGAGCTGCAAGGGGAAATTGTGTGCAGAGAGCTACTAGAGCTTATTCCTTCTCTCTTTCTCTTTTCTCATTCTTCTTAGCAAGTCAAGCTCTTCTTCTTCACACAGGATTGCATGCACGAAGGCAATGGATGAGGAAGGAAGGAACGGCGAGGGAAATTAATGAGGATCACATCACACATTTTCTCGTCTTCCTCTCCGTCTTCTTTTTTATCTTTTTAAAACCTTGTGATATAACATTCATTCAATACGACATGGTGAAATGGGAGGCAGCATGAAATCTGATTTTCTTGTCTAAGTTACGTTTTGCTCTTCTGTTCACTACTCTCTATGATATACAATGTAATAATTATGTGAATAGGATAAGATGACTAGGGCTTGTTGTAGCAGATAAAATTGTCATAATCTTCTTACGAAAAAGAAGAGGATGAAATGGAAATGGAAGGAATGTGGTAGAAATGTAGAATGCAATCATACCTGAATTCCCATGACAAGCTGCTCACAAGTGATTGGTGGGACATCATTTCCAATGTTGACGACAACATCCTCATAGCCTCCGAATTGGTTAATGCGTAGCCCTTCGACCCCATGTCCAGCTGAGCAAAGGAGCATAACTGACAAGAATGTGAACATGATGGTTTGATGAAAGGAGCGAGTGGCAGCTCTACTTGATGACGACGAGCATGATGATTTTGATGGTGATGATGACGATGGGAAAGTGAGTTGGCTTCCCCTATCTCGTTTCCTCATTGTTCCCATGAGGTCACCGTCCTTTTCATATGAAGTCGTCGTGGCATTCTCATTTTCATCATGTGTTTTTGCCAATGCTCCGCTCAGGTCACTCGGGCAATTACTCAAGATGACTGGTAGTGGTGGTGGTAATGACTCTGTTGTGCTCAGTCTCATTGTTTCCGTATTTCTGATACAGTAGTTCAGCTTGTCAGCGGAATGGGAAGAGTGACGAGATACACTACCACCGCTGCTTCGACTACTCCTACTCCCTGTCGTCACCACTAATCTCCGCCGTTGTCTACTGTAACTCAAGCTGCTGTACTTTGAGCTCCTTCTGAATATATTATTGACTATTAGATTAAATGTGGAACTACTGAGCTCGGGCTGAGACATCAACATCAACCGCTTTTGTTCTGATTCACTTGAAAATAGTCTCGGTGGTATGGAATCCATTCTTGGCAAAATTTATATCATATATGTGTATATTATTTTATTGGGAAAATGGCGACTTTGTCTTGTCACTTTAGTGCAAAAATTGCAATACGCTCCTATATATTTGTGTGCAGTCTATAGATTTTCTGCTTAACTTATATATATTATGTGGTTTCGTTCTATTCACTTCCGCTTTCCCTTTCACTCCTGCATTCTCCAAATTTGGAGTGAAATAGTAAAGCAGAGTTGAGCCTGTGCACACACTTTTGGTGCTTATGAGAATTTACAATTCGGTAATCCCATTCGACGACTTTGATAGCGCACCACACACACACACTACACCACTGCTCCTGCTAATATAACATAATTTTACTTTGACAAAATAAAAAAGTTGTCGTCTCTATTTCTGTCAGAGTGGTTGCTACTCAATAGTATAAAGTAGGTAAGCTCCCTTGGGTAGTAAAATTCCCAAATCGGCTTTTTCCTCCCGTTTCTCTTCAACTCTTTTTGTCTCACGAATATGTGAAATCGATTCAAATATAATTTTCCCCAGCTCTCCTTCACCACTACACACTCCTATCGCTCAGAAACTGTAAGTACTTCACTTTGTAAGGGCTGAAAAAGTTTAGACAAAATGTGAAATCAGGAAGACTAGCGAGCGATCTCATTTGCACAATATCTACAACTCACCATGTACATAAACCAGTTATAGTAAACGCAGAAAATGTAATTTTGTGGCTTTTCATGCCAATTCGCAGTAACTACATTACAAGTAAGCTATGCTTAAAATCCTTGTGATAGCTAATAATTTTCCTCTTTTTTGCCACAGATAACAGAACTTTAATATGTGTATATACTATATTGTCTTTTGAAATTCAATCTGATGTAAAAAGTATTCCACTTTACAAAATGGGTAACTCGGTGACTAACTCACTGTGTCTTCTTGAATGTCCTTCCTCTTGGCTGCTCAAGTACACTGATCTGATGATGATGACAGTTGATCGCTTTTCGTTATCTGCAAAAAAACAAACAGATACATTTTTAAATCTGTTCAAAGTTATATACGCATTTTAATGAGGTGCCAGTCCGAAGCTTTTTTATCATGTTATGTATCAAATTCTTATCTCTGATACTCAGTTAGTACATCATTGATGTTGGTTTTGCGCTGTTTCATTGTGTGTGTTTGGACGTGGACATTCCAAGCGTAGTTGCACAACACTCACATATTTCAATTCAATTCAATGCTACTCAAATGATACCTTTTGATCTTTAGTCATGAGAATGTAGAGGAAGAGAACATACTGCATCGTGCGATTACAAGTGCTCAATTTGTGTAAGCTAGACTTTGTAAAAGGCTCGAGTTTGCATACTTTAAAAAAAGAGATCAGATTCCCAAACCGAAAGTATGCGCATATAGTCACATACATATTTTGTACGTGAAGGTATGTAGGTATGACCATAAAAACCCGGTGAACTCTTTAGAACAGCGGAGTGGGAGAATATGGCCCGGATGGAGCCTGGAGCTCACACTAGTTTTTTTCAGCTGGTGATGACAAAGGAAAATGGCAAAAGTTCCAAGGAAAGGAGAGCGATAGGAAGGAAAAGATAGCTAGTAATAGAGGCTTTGACAATACTACTGCACACTAGATGCCTTGGTCTATAATATATATTCGCTATTGCTGCTCTCTTTCTCTCTCTCTCTTCTCTTTTTGTAATCTCTTTATGTACGAGCGCAAAATAAGCTTCCCTTGCCTATGTACTTCGTCATCCTATTAACCTTATCTGATTCCTGCTACTTTTCCTCTTATGATTCCCTAAAATATGCATGGTCCAAACGTGATACCCTTTTCATCATTTTTCTATTAAATCCATTTGCATCAGACGCGAAGTTCGCTTTCATTGGTGGAGGGAAAGGAGCATGGCCTATTCCAATGGTTGACTGTTTCTACTTTGTCTTCTCTCAAGTGCTCCTAGGATATTGTAATTTTGGTATGCTTAAAGGACAGCCGAGAGAAAAGTTTTTATGAAATCAGCTTACAATCTTCTCTAATAGCGTTAGTATTTTGTGATATACTCGATTGGAAAATGGCTCAAGTTTATTAAAAAGGAAGTCTTGAAGAGGAAAGATTATTAGTTTGTATAGGATGGAGAAGAGGGTTGGGGAGAGCCTGTTGATTTTATGTGCTTCTGTCAGCTATTATTATTTTACATTCCATATGCGTGGGAAGTTAAGTATTTAAAACTAAGTTGAAAATTCTTCGGTTTTTTCAATTGCAGCTTGAAATATGCACACACATCAAAAACATTTGCATAAGTACTTATAATGATATAACTTGCCAAAATTTAGAACCGGTATACTAATATATGTCTCTGCGGGGCACTTGCAGACGAAAGTAACTTTTTAATTGAAAAAATGTAACTAATTATAGGATGTCCATGTAGAAAGAAGTAATTAACGTTAGAATAAGTACACTCTACATAAGTACGCTTCAGTCCAGATGAGAATCTGCGATAATTTGGAACTTATTGGTTATAAAATCTTGATATTTAATTTGTCAGATAATAAATGATAAAAATTAATTCAATAGTAATGATCGAAGCGACAAAATATCAGTTTTTACTTGGTTTTTACTCAAATACGGTCATACGTATGTATTTTATATTCAAATGACTGAGATGACAATCATGATCATGTATGCTTAATAAAAGTATAATAGTAAAGTATTTTAGCATTGCAAAAGAATACATTAAACTTAACCGAGAGACAATAAAACAAAGGGATAACCTTCAGAATATTATGCAGTCCCTCGAACCAAACGCATGTATGTAATTACATGAAAAGAATCTTACAGCAGAGCAGAGATATGTGTTAGAGACACATTTTTTTACAAACTTTATAGTCCGTGTATAGTAAGACTATAACGTTTGCATTTACAACACGTTGTAAGCGAAGCGCAAGCGGTCGCAACCTTCAGCGTTGAGCCACGCATCAATTTTAATTTCAATGGGATGCAGATTTAATTCCCATTTACACATGCTAAGTGCGTAGGTACATATAAAGGTATACATGCTTGTTATATCATTGACTATAACTTGTACTTAGATAAAGTCAAGGTAAAGGTAAAACACAACATGGGTTATATAGTATTACTAACAACTGCCGCACCACACCACGTTTAATACCATTTTAAAGAATATAAGCTTGCGTTTTACACATACTCTAAAGTGGTCTTGGTCTTGTGTTGCTCTGTTTTGATAACCATGATGATGATGATATTAATTAAAGCCCCCCTCTATCTTTACGTTAAAACCATGCTAATTCGCAACACAAAACACACTGCCAATTTGCTACATTAAAAAGAACCCACCAAACTAATTTTTATATGCGGAGGAGTAACAAGAATTTCTGAAAATCCACCCTTTGATGTCTATTCTTAGGGCTTCTACTCATTTTTGATATCACCACCTTTACATACTACACAGTTCAGCTTAATTTTAGGTTGAAAATTAAAACGAACTGCCTACATGTATATGTATAGCGTCAGCAAAATATCAAGTTAGCATTTAAGAGCATAAGGAGAACCTAAACACAAAGAGTGAGTAGCTCTTTTCACGGAATATAAAATGTAATCCACATAGATTTTATTCCATTTTCAGCTCCCTTTCCATTCGGTATGTTTTATATGGTAACTTGAGTGAGCTCAAATCTCGTCTGGTTGGTATAAATAAGGTTAAATGAAAATCTGACTGGGGTCCTGGTGTGTGTGTTCTTGTTTGTTGGAAAAGAAAGATTAAGAGATATCGCAGAATATCATTATGATTTCACATTCACCCCTTGCACGTACACATTCCTTTAGATTATTAAAAAAGTATGCAAAAAAAGTTTTTCAGTAGCATTACAGCAGTCTATAATGCTAGAAAGGAAACAAAACAGGAAGACTCAGGAAAAGAAGGAGAGTGTATAGCTACCAGCTACAAATAATCAACCTCGGCTTCTGCTTCTTCTGCTTAGGAACAAAACGGTAACATTATATATATATGTGTAGCATCATATATAGCGTACACTGAGCTGATGAAGAAGGTGGTATATCAGATGATTTAAACGTTCCTTTTAATATCCGCACATACATATCAAAAACTGTGTGCTAAACAACAAAAAGCCACACTTCATGCAACAAATATTTATATATTTTCTAAGCACAATAAATATTGTAATACTTGCGTATTTTTTGCTTAGCGGGCGATAAAACGATAAATCAAGGTGAAACAACACGAATTTCACTTTAAAACGGGTATGGGTACTGTACTTCTCTGTAGACGGGAACGCAATAATAATGACACTTATGATTAGAACGGAACGGAATAGAGCAGAAAAAATGCGTATCTTGGCACGGTATATAGCGTACATTCCAAAGAAAGTGAATGTCCAAGAGGATATAGCAAATTACATGGGGACACAGCTTTCATACGAAACACGGGAAGAAGTTCCGGTTCGACCTCGACCACTGCCCATTTTTCATCAAATAATGCCCGTATTCAAATGAGTCGACAATAAAATGTTCATGTGGACTTGTGAACGGGTTGATAATAATCCCATGCACCATTTATATGCTTATGAGCTTCCGTTTTCTTCGACTTTTCCTTTTACTATCTTCAGCATCTCTATCATTACTGAACTTGGTAGGAATGTATACCGTGTTCAATGTTCTAAGTTGAGTTAAAGAAGAGAGGAAGGCAAACTGCATGAGACTTATGCACATGCAAACATTATATAGCCGTTTGTGCACACTACATTATCACAGTTAAAAGTCAAGAATCTCGGAAGTTCAGTTCTTCACTAATGCCTTTTATTCCCAATAGTCTATCAGATTCACAAGAGCCCATGACGAAGATGAAAGAAGAAACTAGATGCAAAAGGTAGAGGTACCTAATTAAGATCTAGCTGGTGAGCATTTCGTGGGAATATAAATACATATATGTGCACACATTTTAATACAATATTAGATTTGTCCTGAACAAGTATGAGTACATATTATATATATTTTATATGCATAACTGCTAACTACATTCTCCTCTCTTCACAAGCGATTGAGTCTAAATGAAACTAATGCCAATACACAACTATCACGCAACAGCAGCAGCAACACAACCAAGTCACTATCTTAGAAAACCATCTCCTTCCCCATGCACTTACTATATGTGTGTGGTAGTGGTGGTGGTTATCCACCAATATATTCATTTCCTTCAAACTTCCAATCCCAAAGTAAAAGTACTTTTGTTGTGCTCATATAATATACAAAATGGTATAAGTATACAAATGCTCTGCCTATGCACACTCTGTGTAGACCCCTTCAACTTTGTCTGGTATTTTATGGTGAAACCTCTAGGGCTAATCAAAATTCTGCCAGAGTCGGCGCTAATGGTCGTATGAAAAGCTAATTTTGGTTGAGTGCTACACTGCTTCTCAATACCACACTCAGTGAAAAGATGTTTCCTCACCGTTTTCTTTCATTGCCTGCACTTATTTTTCAATATGCTCTACGTTTTAAAATGTAAACGGTTTCTTTTTTTCCATACACACATCTATATAGTATCACAAAGAAAGAATATTCCATCAACAAAGTAGAACGTTTGCGTTTTGTTACTTTTCAGCGAACGGATGAGTCAGTTTCTTGAATCGCATCGGTCGGCTAGCCAGTCTGAGTGAGAGCGGATGTGAAGCGAAAGGATATGGACGCACGGGGCATGACTTGTTTCCTCCTTTGCAATGATTATATTTCAGATTACTATATAGCTTGATGAGGATGATGAGCAAGCAAAAAATCAGTACTAACAAAGAGGGCACCTGCTCAAATAATATCGTTATGATCACCATTATCGTTTTCTTATCCACATAGGTCAAGTTATAGGATGGAATACAAGTTTGAAAATATATATAAAAAATATACATTCTGTGTATCATAATTCTTCTCAAATTCTGAGGAAATGGGTTGAATTCTATACTTCTCATAAAAACCAAGAAGTGGATGCATTTTTAAGGCAGCAAACACGTTGAAGCTGTATAGTATTGAGCTTGAACATCATACTATACCACTGCACCTGCTTCTTTACCAAAAATAAATTGGTTCATCTAACACTTCCTTCAACCTCAACAATTTTAAACACAATTTTCCTGAAAACTTTGCGAATTTGATTGTTTCTTTTGCTGCAAATACTAAATTTTCTTCTTATATTCATGCTAAGCAGAATGAAGGTGTCTGCCAAATAAAATATACGCACGCCTGAGTTCTGACGCACTGTTATATGAGCTCATGCTATAGAGAAGGAAAAGAAAATTATTGTATGTATTTGTTTCGTACAATATCATTTCAAACATATTAAAACGCTCAAGAATAAATAAATACTAGCCATTTTATTGTCATCGTTTAATTGGGCCTATTATTATCTTTTAACGACATATAGTTGCACAATGGAAAAACAGGAAGAGTAAAAAGTGAAACGCTGATTTCTTTGCAATAAAAAAGAATGTGATTTATTTTCATATTAAATCCTATTTTTACTATGACCTCCTAAGAAAAATTAAAATATGTAGGGATTCAAGCAATCGTTTTGCAAATTTTTTATTGTATAAAGCATATCACCACTCCCAATCCACACAGACTTTGTCTCCAATCTTCATGATTGTCATTTACTCTGAAAGCTCTGGCCTGATTTCACATGTCATATTGCGGTAGTTCTAGCTTAAGTTGAAGAGTTTTAAAGGATGCATATAAATGCGTGTGTATATATGTGTGTGTCTCTTACGTCTAATGGGTTCTGTTTGCCTTGCAGCTATTATTTGCAGCCCTTACCGTCTTTTGTCATCTACCCAATTTCTTTCGTTTACTCAGCCCATTATAATTTTCTAAGTGTGTACGAAATTTAAGCATGTAGACATGAGATGATGGGGATGATGAGAAGGAAGGAATCTGCATAAAGGAAAGACACACAGAGAGAAAATCATTCTCATTCTGTACATGCATCCGCAAGCTTGCTTTCAGAAGCACTAATGAAAAAAGAAAAGAGGAGAGCAGTTTTTCCTTTTTCCATGAGAGAGGAGCATATGAGGAAACGGAGCACAGTCTACCAATATACCACCTGGTAATAAGTCTGGATGCTTTCAACGAGTGAAACTGGAGACTTTAAGAAGCGTAACATTATAGCGTGACGATGGTCTTATGTATGTAAAAAGGAGACGGGCGTACGTGGATAGACTCACTTTTTCAGGCACCACGGCACAGGTAGGCCAAGCCATGCAAAAAGGTCTCTTGTGTTTACCTTTCCTTTTGTCAAAAAAATACTCGAGGCCATTAAGGCTCTCTTCTCTCTGGAGAAGAACACAACTCTGCGTCATGCATGCATGCCATTGCGCTTACCACCCAAGCCATACGCTTATATACATAAATGTATTCATAGTTTAGTTTAGTCTATGCCCTTCTTTGCTTTCTTCTTTCTTTTCATAATAAAGAGTGTAATTTCTCAGAATTTCAGCAGAGCTCGACAAAGTTTTTTTTCCTTCTCGAAAAATAAATGGCAGTGAATTACGTTGCGTCCAATGTAAACCCAACTATATTTGCCAATTTAAAATATATGAAGAAATTGTGTGCAGAAAGTATGCTGCAAGTATATCACATAACTTATGAGAAATGTTATCTTATGTTAATGTTAAACTTGCTTCTTAATTCCCTTTCACAGTATACCAACTTTTTCGAGCTTGAAAATTAGAGAAAAAAATTACAGCAAATGTACTTTGCTCCTTCATTATTTAGCAGAAATGTAGTAGCTGTAATGAAAGTGAATTAGTGACAGTGTGTTGCACGCACCGTGGCCAAAGGACAGACACATATACTTTCGTGGAGGACACAGAAAACTTGGCTCAACTACCTATTTCCACCTGTCATTTTTTCCCTAAAAAGCTACCAGAATTACCGAGCATGGTTCATAATAGAATAATGTCTTTATTTATGTTTAAAGCTTGAGTTACGCTAAAAGGAGGCTATTTTCGGTGAAAATTTGAAGGGACACCTTCACTTCTTTCATTTCATATCATATATCTTCCTACATTATTCAAAATAATAGGAGGGGTGTGCGACTCAAATGATGAGTACATTTTTCCAAATTATTTCGATCAAGCTACCATATAAAAAAAGTGCGCATGTAAACGCTCCATATAAAGCTTATTTAGTTCTACGTCTACCTCAATTTTTTCTTGTTTTAGTTTTCAAGCTTGGAGAACATGTTGGCGTTGGCATGTCTGGATTTGCTCATCACATTCAACATTGTAAACACAAGTTTGTTAGCACAAGCTCAACTTTTTGTAACAACATACGTAGTGCTATTCAAAACTCCATGAGGATGATCAATACCAAGGCAAATAGAAAGTTGAGACACTTTTTTTCCTCCGGAAACATTGAAGTAGGCATGAGAGAGAGAGAGAAGTACGAGAGTTGTTATTGTGCAAACTTTGTTGTGTGTATACATAGTAGACATGTGTAATGTATAGGAGTAAAGTCAACACATACTCATCCTACCATTTTATTTAATTAGTCTCCATGTAAAACGGCGTAATTAATCCTGTTCAATTTATCAAGAGATCTATTTTGCTCTTCTCTGCCAAAATGGTTTCTTTTGTTCCTTGTCACTTAATCCTGCAACTAGCCGGAGGCTCTGTATAACAAGAAAGGGGGAAAGAACATGACGATGTGAACTCAATATAATATGTAGTAATGGTAAGCAGGTTAGATACACTAATCAGGTAACCACTTTTCCCCTGTAATTTCGGATTGTATGTCGTTTGCATGGACTCTTGTTTGTTCCCTCTTGGCTATATGCAGGAAAATGTCTCAATTTACAAAATAGAAGGGAAATAAATTAGTGAACTAATCACTTTTGAAGGAGGACATTAGTCATCAGGAGTTAGATATATATTATATATGCTTTCATGTTCTAAGAAGCCAATTTCCAAAATGTATGAGCTCTGAATTCATAGTGAGTTGATACAAATTACGAATCATTTTAATGTTCAGCAGGAAATCCCATTTACCGGTTTTGAATGCAAGAACCCACAGTATCCTTCAGAAACAAATATATTAAACGTTCTCGCATACAAATTTCGTTGAAGGTTATACCTACCTAACCTACGATACCACAAGAACGTAGTAGCATGCCTCTTGAATCCTATCCAAAGTATTTCGACTTCGTCAACCTAATCGTGTCAACGACTACATTTGATTATGGCAACAATTTAGTGAACATTTCATATGCACCTAGTGCACAATTCAATCTAAATTGCTTATATTTGTCTCAAATAAGAAAATCCAGTTTTATTGATGAAGCTATTTTGTAACCAATTAAATCATCCATGTTTTAGTAGGTCAGCCCACACAGCATTCGAGTTTTACGTAAAAGATTCTTCTACTTAGTTTCCTGCTTTTTGCAGGCACTTCTATTTGATGTCAGAGGCATCATCAAAATTGGCTGGACAAATTAAGGGGAAATCAATCAACCGAAATTTCTCTTCATCGAATCACGAATTAGCTTTTAGACAGGTAGAGAGGAACGAGTGAACAGTCCGTCCATTTCCTATATATCATCACGAAAATGGTACCAAAATAGGGAGAGGTAAGAGCAAACATATTAGGATTGTGTTTTCTCAAAAAGCCATACAATATGTCATATAAATGTTCATGGCTGATGCAATCACTAGAAAATAAATTATCTTGTATCGAGAGTAATAGAGGGTACAATAATGTGCCCCACACATACTCCGAATACTTCTCTGTTCCCATAATTCCCTCAATTGTATTTATAAAAGGAAACCGGAAAACGAATGATATATTTGGAAGTTTGACGTTATACGTTACACATGATGTGATGATGCATCAAATCGATCGTACCTGTATAACACATGTTTCTCTGTTCCCATAATTCCCCTCAATTGTATTTATAAAAGGAAACCGGAAAACGAATGATATATTTGGAAGTTTGACGTTATACGTTACACATGATGTGATGATGCATCAAATCGATCGTACCTGTATAACACATGTAGGAATGTATGATGCATGCCTCTACAAATTTGTCATATTTTCCATTTTCGTGTCTAAAATGTCACACAAACCAAACAAGACACATGTGACAGGAGAAAGGATGATGATACATAATTGTAGTGACCTAAAAAGCTACAATTTTTTGGAGGCAACATTTAATGACTAAAAAGGACGCTGCCAATGTAGATTTATTTGTTTGTCATTAAATATAGTCACTCAATACTCAGTACAACTTGACCATTAAATATAACAATGAAAGTTTACGATGGAAAACACCTTTGCGCAAAATTCCAGCTCCTTTCCCCTCAACCAGTTTTACTGTCCAAAATAAGGTCATATAAATATGCATCCCTTTAAAATTTATGTCAAAAAAATGTTTGTTTATATAGAATATACTTCCGTCTCATTCCCCATTTTCCGAGGATGATCAAAGTGCATTATATTTTTCAGGATGGGGTTTACTGTTTACTGCACACCGGTAAGAATGTATGAACATGTATTTTTAAGGCTTCCATTTCTCCCACGAGACGTGCCCCAAAGAGAAAAAGAAACGAAACAACAGGAGGAAAATGTTGTGAAAGCATAAGTACTCCAAGTGGGACATGTGTATTACAGGGGCAAACTGACGGAAAAGTAGGAAAGGAAAGGGTATATATATGTAATACGGTAATACTTACGGTGTTGTAAAAGTAGCGTTGAGAAATTCGGAGAGACATTTATTTAGATATATAATCCTTATGAAAAACGTTTCTCCTAAACTTAAACAACAAAGTGGGTTCTGGTAGAGTGCGATCCCCGGCATAATACACTTGTACAAGAAACAGATGCGGAGGAGAAAAGAGCAACGTGTATACGCTCTTCTAATTTACTTTTCTAAAAACATTTCACTTTTTCTTTCTCTCTCGCCAAATGTCCTTGGACGATTCACCAACGTGAAGTGTATAATCATTGTGTAATGTTATTACTGAGCAGGCAATATACACACCATGTCGGTGTATAAAGTGTATTATGGCTATTTGTCAGCAGCAGTTCACCTGTAAAATGTCATAATGCTTTCTAACCCACTTCACATAAAAACTATGTAGCCGTATATCTTATATACAGCTGGCTGTTCGTCTAAATTGTATGTAGGCACTTGCTATATATGCTGTTCCCCTTTGCTTCTGTATGCTTAGGCACTGCAAGAGGGGTAAAAATTGATTTATCTATTTTTAAAATAGAAAGGATGAAGCTGTAGTGGTCAAAAGTATAGTGGAGAGAAGGAGAAACATTTATATTATCATGGTCTCTTCAGTAGTAGCCTCCTTATACACGTGGGAATACACGAAGAAAGGAAAGAAAAGGAAACTTTCAGTTGATTACAACAAACAGCATCAGTTTTTACCCCATTCGTCGTACGTACATAAAAGATCATCCTTTTTACTATGCTACACACTTTCCCCCATTCCAATATTTTCCATGTGTAAGCATTACATATTTTTTACGTTCGTTCATGTGGCTATAGAATATTGGATACTTAGAGGAAACACAATGCTCGATGCACCACATCCTTACGTGTATAATGTTTAATATAAGCTCACTCAAGACTATAGCTCACAAGCAAAAAAAGAATGTAAAGAGGAGACGAAAGTTTGATCAATTTCTATCCCTTTGCTAAAGTGTGTATAGCTACAGCTATACACTTTTTGTAAATGTTGGGGGCAATTTGCTCGAGAAATGCCAGGAATAGGGCTGAAGTAAACCTCATGCTAACCTTAAATGCATCACATAGACATGTATCGCTGGTATATATTTACTTATTTTAGAAAACACTATAAAAATTGACACAAAATATGGATGCTCCAGTGGTGTTAGTATAGTATGACGTTATATTATAACTGCATGATGTGAGCACACTGTAGCGCAACTGTGGAAGAAAAATGAAACATGAAGCTCATTCCTTTTAGATATGGATATACTCGTAAATAATGTTTTGAAAACTGTAAACCTTGAGATTGGTTGTCAAAATTTGCTTTTCTTTCCTTTGTTTCTCTATTTTCTAACATTGTGTCAAGGAGTGTAGCCTTTAAGTGTTTGCTTACGCGGGCTATAGCGTGCCTACTATAAGAAAAGGATGAACCAGGGGTAAAAAACATACATGTTTAGCCGAAAATCTGGTGAAATGTTTCTCCAGAAAACATGACTCCCGGAGAAGGAGAGTTAACAAATAAAAAATCTCAATTATTTTCCCTCCCTGCATATGCTGCATTGCTGCATGCAACCAATGTGTGTTTATATACATACCATTGGAAAAAATTAAGTAACCAACACTGTTCACAGCACGGCAGAAACAAAATACGAGGAAAATACTCAGCAACGGTAACACATTTTCTTCTTCTGCCTCCCGAGTTTTTGTTTCCATTTATTCGGAAGCATGAGTTTGTGCTAATAAATAGCATATGTTCTCACACACATAAACAACACTACCTATATAGACAATTGGTAGAGAAGGATAAAGGAGCAAAAAATAAGAAAAGCGAGGAGTTGAGGAAAACAAGGGGAAAAGTAAGTATATCCGACTGCAATGTCCGGTTCAGGTTATATTTTTAGTTCTCGCTTTTTCCATCACCTTTTACTTGATACCCACGAAAAGGAGTACAATATGAAACAAATGTGCCATTGTACCACACACTACATGGAGATTATAGGATAGATGTTTTTTGTGCTTTATTCATGGAAAGAGGTTTTACTCAAAATTTGCTATAATAATCAGGTTTATTGGCATGTCTGGGCAAAAGGATGGGAAAAAATTATCACGGAACATTCCCATTTTCCTCCACTATTTGTTTTGACTTCTTTTCTTTCTTCACCTTTGCATTATTTTCAGTAATGCTATTAGCATATAGTACCTTACATAGAAGGAAAGTACAGCAAAAGAGAAGCTTAAGAAAACCATGAGAAGCTTTCATGGCGGTCTTAAGCAGCGTGGCAAAATGCTTTTCCAATGTGAGCCAACCAAACCAGCACCTTATTTTCTCCTAAAAAAGAACTCTTGTTTTACTTGTATACATTCATATAAGTTTTTGGCGACAAAGAAAAAGTATGGGGTAATAACAATCGTATAAAAATCACATGATGTGTGATATGATATGTGATCCTTAGTCCAGTCGAACACTTTTTGTTCCTTCTTTTCTTAGAGTTGGGGAAAGTAGGATGGAAAATCTGTTACACATTTATGATCCTCTCCTCTCAAGCACAGGTTTTTCTCTAACATCCCATCATCACAATCATATCCCAAAAGTCTGTGTTGCCAATATAGGATATCTTGGGATAACTATCAAAAAACATGATTGAAGTAAAAAGCACCCAAGTAAAAAGTTTTTTGGTGTGTCCAAATGTCCTTGTCGTAGTCATCATCATCATCGTATACTTAGATATATATACTTATATTATGTGGTGGATTGAATGTTATCGAGTTTCACTCCTTTACTTGGAGTTTATCATCAAATATTTCTCAGATGACGATCATGATGACCATTATTATTACATGTCTCTCTAGAAAAGTAGGAGAGGCAAGCAGATTCTCTTCCTTTTTTCCGTTGCGCTACTACACAGACTGAAATTTTTGCACACAAAAAAGTGATCCATAATGGGTCAACTATGAAGTAAGGAGTAATAATCAGAGATCACAATCACCATCAAATACACAGATGAGCACAAGACAGAAAAGTTGGAGACGTGCAAAAATCTTGAATCATCACAAAAATCTTTTCCCATCTAGAATGTAATGGTAATAATGACCATATAGGATAAAAAACTCTGAAAATGATGAAGGGAAGGGTAGGATACACACTATATGATACTAGAAAAAAAGCTATCACTGTCCTTCAGGTGTCTTACCAAATGATTGAGCTTTGCAACTTGCAACCCAATAAAAGTAGTTGTAAATGTGTAGGGAAAAGCAAAAAGAGAAAACTGAGGATAATCATCATCATCATAAGTCACCTAATAGCATACAGCAAAGGTATTCATCATTGCTGTAGTACAAGCATTCTGTGTGGTATCACATATATACAGTTTCATGTAGGCATGTTCATTCAATAATCCTTTGGATTTAGTGAACTTTTCTTCCTACTTTCCAACCTATAGTCCTCATGCATACGATCACAATAATCGTAATCATAATAATAGTACACATAGCAAAATGAAACTTCCTTTTTCTTCTTCCTTAAAATAGGTATTTATTTCGACGTTTCCTATGTGTAAAAGCTACTTTCCACTCTAGCAGAGGAATGAAGTCTTTGCTTTTCCTTTGAAACACCACTATTTTGAAAGGTGTATCCAGGAAAGGAAGGTACTCATGTGTGTGTATGTGCAACCATAATAACATTTCGATCTACTACGTTGTTGACCTTAGACGGAAAAGCAAGTTGGCAGAAACTAGGTGCAGTGAAGCATAAAAGTGTTTTTTGTCGCTGTGCTGTGAGTCAATATTTATAAATATTGTAAGCTATACAATCATACACACACAGAAATATATATAGGAAAAGGACGCATGCATGCAATATCTCAATAATGTATCCAAAGTCCCAATCTCAGTAATCCTTTTCTTTTTTCCCACCCCCCATACCAATACTACAACCATCGTTACATTTTATATCCTTAATGGTTTTTCACTCTATGTCATCTTTCAAGAACAAGAATAAGCAGAACCATGAAAGGTTATATAAGTACACGTAGTATTAGTATACAATGTATATATAGGTATATCCGGATTAGGTCTTTGCTCCTCTGCCAAAAGTAGAGTAGCCTTCATCATTATAAAAGGGGGCAATGGGCAGCCTATTCCATGTTTTTCATTTTTCTCGTCTTCTTGGTCATTTTTACTTACTTTTTGCTTTCTATGTGGAAAGAAAAACGAAAATCCCTTGGGCCAGACAAAGGAAAAAGCTACTAGTAAAAAGTTGCTGTGTTGAAAGTCAATGCAAGAAGGAAAAATGAGACGAGGTCAGTTGACTGTGCCGTGGTATAAAAGTCTTCTTATCGGCTACTTTTCCTCTATTTCTCTAACGAAAAGAGTAAAGAGGAAAAAAATCATGATACGTAAGGGAAAAGCCTGGAAGATGAGATGTGAGTGCATTCATGTGTGTACACAACACGATATGTATTTCCTATTTTCTGCGAACACTTTCAAATAAATAATGCCAATATTCTTACAAATAAAGCTGTAGGATGGATGGGGATATTTGTTGACCTCCAGTCTAAAATGAATGCATAATATGCGAGTGTAGTAGAAAGATGGGACATAAAGCACAAATTTTGCTCACTCAGAAAGTTTAGAACATATATATATAGATTTCTTATGAATTTTCTGTTAAAAGATGAAGTTAAGCGAAATAGCGGAAAGGCTCATATTCTAGCATTTATATTCTCAATTTTTTTCTCCCTCATTCCATTCTTGAACAGAAGAACATTTCTGGGCACTGGATAAATCCACTTTTAACATCTCTCTGTTTCTCCTCTTATCCATTTGGCATAGCGTCATGTATATGTATGCATGCTCTACTTTACTTGGTAGAAAATTGGAAAGTCAAGATGAAGTAATGAGATGAGATGCAGAAGAAATGCTACAAAAACTAGGATAGTGGAAAAATCTTGTTGTAGAAGGTGAAGAGGAAGGGAAAGGGACGCCCTAACCAGACTATTTGTATTTATGATAGTGTAGTCTTCCATGCATGTAGCAGTCACTTCCTCAAAATTCAAATGGCACGCTGTTCTGTTGGTGTTATACTGCCAGTGACCCCACAATTGCAAATGACCATCTCGTTTATTCTCTGTTCAGCAGGAAATACACATCAGAATGTAAATAAGGGCAAGTCATTTTTATATCGCTTTGTACTTCCTTTTATTCTTCTCTCTCTCTCTCTCTCTTATTCTGGTTCCAGCAGTTTGCATTCCATTCATTCCAAATTCTGAGTGGTTGATGGTATTGAGGTCACCCAAACCATTGAATGTAAATGAAAATAGGGAAAAATCTTGTATCGGGATGAAGATGAAATGGTTTGCAAAAAAAGAGAGAGAGATGTTATCCCGCATCCTATTCTCCTTTGTCCAGATGACATTACCACACTTTTCTATTGTGCACACTTCTACTCATAATAACAAAAGTGTACCCCAAAAAATAGACGCCACCACAATTTTCTTTACATTGCGTAATTCACTTTTACTTCTCAACTTTCTTTCTGGCATCGACCTACAAAAAAAATTCACTTCTTTAGCAATCATTCGTTCAGACAACAAAATCAAGGGGATGAAGGAGAATTTTTTGGACTAGCCTGAGCCAGAAGTTCGCATAGGAAAAGGTAATCTTGTGACAGATTTTGGTTTTCAAATTATATATGACTTCCTCTTTCTCCTCCTTCCCCCATTCCATTTTATTTTTCCTTCATGTCTCAGCGAAAAAAGAGCGTATTTTTATTACCTATATTCATATCCTACTTACATATTCCGTGAGTTATGGGGTTTGAGTGGGGAGCAGAGTATATATAGTATATATTATGTGAAGGCATGTATACACATGAGCCAGCTCACTAAATCAATTTTTGTCTAATGTGTTTAGTGCAAGGAAAGTGAATGAAATGGGGATGTAATAAGTGGGGACGACGAAAAGAAAATTATGCTCGCTGAATCTGAAGAAAACTACTTTTTCTTCTTTCTGTCTCTACCCACTTGAGTGTGTACAAGTGATTACTGGAGGACGACACAAGTCCTCTCTGCCACAACTTTGTACTAAATTTAGTTACATATATCTAAAGTCACTTCTACATCACCATGCAAAAATGCAGACACTCTCTCCTTTCTCCATTTGCAGAAGCATTAAGCTCATTTCATTTCGTTTATTCCAGTGCAATTGAGATTCTCATCTTCCTCAAGACAGAAATAAATAAAGTATAAATGTCTTGGAGAATGCAAGGAATTTTACCCTTCCACTTGTAACTGTGCAGATTCAGAAAAGGGCAAAAAAACGCTCGCTCCCACTTCATCATCATTTTCGTATAGCTGGAAAGGAAATGACAATAATATAAAAAAAATAAGCCAAGAGGAAGATGAAGAATGCGAGATGCAACCATGCAAAAATGGTAATAGTTATTTGCTCCACGTCAAATGCTTAAAGGCATGGCAAAACGTGTGTGTGTGAGTGAGCTAGGATGTAGATCGTATTATATATTCTGTAATATTATATGAGGGTGACACGCTCAGGAGCACAACAGAGTGTACGGGTTTCCGATACCGTAGCAAATGTAATGTATACTCTTTTTCTTCGAAAAAATAGTAGAGCCCTGAAGAAAAGGGTTAAGTGCAGAAACGTCAGATGCTTCATTTTTGTATTACATTTCATTTTAAATTTATTTTAAACTGCCACGTGTATTTCATTTGATAAGAGGAAACGGAATAATATACTTTTAAATTTTGTAGTTTTCTCGTAAAATAAATAGGCTAGACTTTTTCTCCAACTGGGAAAATGTCAGCATTATATATATTCGCTGTTGATATCGTTCCATAAAGCACACAAAAATACTGACGGGGGTCGAGTTTTTTGCACTCATAAGTTTTAGTAGAAGAAAATCAAGAGATTCTTCGACGGTTTGCGTTTGCTTATTCCATTGTTAAACAGAAAAATGAATAATTCTTATTGAGGAATAGTGGAAAATCACTTAAGAAGTGTACTAACATATGATGGAAAGTTTCTGATTTGTCATAAGAAAAAAATGCATTCTTTCTCCTTCTAGAAATAAAATTACACAAAAGGTGTTAAGTGCGTATGTGTCTTTTAGGAAGTAATGTGGTGACAGCATACATATTTTTCTCGATGCATGAACTTTTTTTGCGACTAGATTATTCCATTATTTTACAATGGGAATGCCGTGCAAGGGAAGGAAGTGGAAAAAAAGTACGCAAATTTTTGCCACATATTTTCTTCTTAAAGATTGCATGGTAGAATTAGATTACATGCGTAAGTTACAAAGCATACATATCATAAACTTACATATTATATCAACATTCAGAAAGGCAACTTTTACTTCGTCGTCTCTCCCAATCTCTCNTTCAGAAAGGCAACTTTTACTTCGTCGTCTCTCCCAATCTCTCTACAAGTTGGGAGAAAGTGGTTAGTGAGAATATACATTTCCCTTGTCACTTCGGTCTTTCATTGTAGATGACAACCCGCAGAGTTTTCTTGGATAGTCAAGAAAAAATGTAGTAGAGACGGAGAAAGAACAAAGTTTTACATCAAAACTACTCTCTTTCAGCTGCTCCTTTTTTTTACTTCTGCCGTCATAAATGCATGTAAGTATATTAGAAACGTGTATTTATATATCCTTCTCAAAGTTTTTTACTTTTACTTAATAATACATGCAATGGGAAAACGTATTTGGTGTATGGATATAATATATTGTTTATTTCTATTCTGTTTTGTTGTGTGTGCCAAAAAAGAAAAATGCAAAGTTCACAGGAATCCTTTTTTCTAGACACGCACATATAATTTTTGTAACAAACATTTGTTCTATGTTCTATGTCTTTCTTCTTCTCTCTTTATGTCTATATCTCATGAATATTATGCATTGAAATGAAAAATATAATATTGTGGGATCACACACCTGATCACCCACTTTCATTTTCGTGTGGTCATTTTAGAAATAGAGAAAAAAGTTGTTGGCATATATATTTTGTCTTTTCATCAGCTAGAGAATTTTCAGTTGTACTACGTCTCTCTAGTGTTGAAACTAGTTATTATATATTTAGCAAGTTAAAGTGCTACCCATTGTCATATTACAGTGGTGCCGCTGTAGTGAGACTTACAAGAAAAAAGTTTTGCTCTCAATTTCTTACCTTAACTTTTTGTTGTACTTGCACTTTTTCCGTTTCCAACTTGACTTTTCTACACTCTCGTCTTGTTTTCTCTTAGTGAAAAAAAACTTGTCAAGAACCAAGCTTGTTATTTGAGCTGAAGTTAGAAAAAGGATATAGAGGCACAGGGAAAATGTTGCTGAAGGTATTATACACACTCCTCTTCTTCTTGTCGGAGAATGAAAGTAGTATCAAGCAATTTCCCTTTTTGATCTCATTCATATATTAAACAAGAAATGGGCGATTTGAGAGAGCATTTCCCACCCAACTAACTCCTGTTAAAAAAGAAGGGCTGTATACTATATAGGCAGTACCCAGTGAAAATAATTTCTTTTGTAGGGACTCTTTCTTTCCCTTTTTCCCTTCTCCCGTGTTTTTAGATTGAATAGTGAAGCAGATTGTCGACTCAACGAAATTGTTCTACAGTGACTATATAAATGCGTCCTGTTTTGTTGTCTGATGTTGTTGATGATGATGGCGGCGGTGGTAAAAAGCGTCCTGGAGCGATACGATGACAAGATCTGTGATGAGCTGGAAAAAGATGTTTGAGAGAGAAAACAGTCACCATCTACGTCTCTTCACCAATATAGTTGCACGATACCCGGTTTCGTTGGAAAGGTTCACAGTTTTTAATGTGGACAAGACTCAGAACAGCAACACAATGTAGATGTGTGTAGTGTATATATCCGTATATGTATATATATTTTCGCACAAAAAAAAGTTTTACTGGTGGTGCTCGTCCTGTGAAATTAATGAGCTTTTCACACTTTCATTCAACGCCTTTTTTACTCCACTTCCTTTGTGATGTGATGCTTGCACTTATGCAATATTTCAGCTTGAACGATGCTGGACTGACTGGGTATAGGAACACGGGTTTTGTTTGTTTTTAAAATGGTCATGTGATGTGGGACTTGTAATAAATAAAATTGTATCACAGTGCTCCTCTTATTCTCCTTGTTCCAACACTAAATTTTTCCCACCGGATTATTTCCCAAATACAAAGTACGAGTTAATGTCAATCTATTGTATTTTATGGGATACGCTACATCTCTCTCCTCTCCGAAAAAGTGAAAATTTTCTCAAAAAGTCAACCAACACACTTGAGCAATGCTTTTGCACTCTTCCTCTCTTTCCCTTTTTGCAGCTCTTGTTTCATTGAAAAGTCAAAGTTCAGTGTTTTGTAGAGTGCAACCTCTTTCCGGTGTACTTCTGTTTTACACAGTTTGGATCTAATTGAACAAAAAGCAATAGTCCTTTTCACTGTTTGCTGGAGTCTCCTGGTGCTGGTGATGGAATGAAAACGATGACGATGATGGTAACGATGATGATGGGAGATGGGAATAATGTTTGCTATGTTATCCTCAACAAAACACACATATACTCGATGTAGGTCCTTTAAACATACCTACGCACGTTTGCCATATATATTTTTTGTGCTCGCAAGCAACACTCAGAGAAAAACAGTCACTCAAGCCCAAGAGAGACTCTTGTGTGCTCTTGCCTTATGAAATAAATACAATTAATTAGCTTAATTTCCCAACTGTTCCTCCTTCCGACAATGTTCTTGCCTATTACCCTTCAAAAAATTGGGCAGGAATACATAGAGTTTGCTCCATATCTTATGTAAAATGATATTTTTTTCAAATGTTGTCGATTTGTGTAAACACAATTTGCTCCTTTTAAGAATTCAAAGACGTCATTGCATCTTCTAATTACATATCTAATTTACTAGCTCCTCCAGTAGTAGAACTTGTCGACATTTGAAATGGTAACGCTTTTGAAGAAATACAAATAGACACATTAGCTAACAGCTTTTCTGCTAATTAGATTCCTGAATTTGCTCACTTCGACTTTAAAAGAACTTTTTTTGACGAAAGTTTAATATTTTTATGTGTTTCTAATGAAAGTTTGTTTTTCCTTCGACTCCGACTTGTCATCCTATAACACATATATAAAGTAAGTTAATTGCACATTACAATTTTCAACCCTTCTTCCAATGTTCACTTGCTTGCCTACACATGAAGAGGAATACACAGAAACTCTCATGAGAATGGTAAAAATGATTATAAAAAGTTTTTTTTTCAAACGGAAGTATAAACTAGTTATATATATGTATGTGTGTGTTCCTCTCAATACTCCTTACACACATGTATGTAACCTCGTGGGAAACTTGTACTTTTTCTGTCTGCTTGCAATCCAACAACGTTGCATTCACACACCGGGGCAATGTTTGATATCACCAAATAAAACCCTTGTATATTTTCTCCAATGTTGGCAATAGCAGTAATCGTAATAATAATTCTGATGATGATGATGATGATCACGATGTGATGTGAACTCACATTTAACGTCCAAATATGTACTCAATGTAGGTATATGATAACACGATCCTCAAAGGGGAAACTGTATACACACAGCAAAAGTGTATTTCAACACGAAAATTTTTTTATTCACACAAGAGCTACGGAAATCCTCTCACGTCTAAGCCCAACTTACGACTGACAAGCACGATACTAAACACACTGAAGGTCTTTCTTCCTCAGCAGCAAAAGCAGTCAGCTCTCGACTCAGTCAGAGAACTGTTTTTTTCTGGTTGTAATGCAATATATGCAGATGCACATACGCTTACAGCTTTGTATGTACGGCGTAGTTGAGGCAGCAGCAAACGACAACAAGAGTCCTCTCAAGTCAATTCGATGCTCACAGCTCATATTATATGTGAAGTAAAGGTACATATGAAACGACTAGATTGAACATTATTACTAGTACTATGGTTTGTTATGCAGTGAGCCGAAGAGAGGAATGTCCGTGACCATAATGAGCATACAAGCAAAAATATTTATCAGCAAAGGTAAGTTACGCTACTTATGCTCATAATTTTTCTTTCTGTTAGCTTTCCTTCCTGAGAGTTGTTGCAAAAATTCGTTTTTCTTGTGCCAGCAACCAATAAACTTTATAGCTAGAAAATAAAATAAAAACATTGACATTCGTATGTTCTTGTGTTGTAATTTTTATTCATATGGTTTATTTTCAATGTCAAATACAAGAAAAAATTGGGAATAACCTTTGTGCTTCAGTTTTATGATGATTTATATCCTATCAGCGTTTCGTTATAGTCAACTGCATATGTATGGGAAACACAGTTGAAGAACTCTCCCGGAAAAGGGATACTCGGTTCAACTACTTATATGAACATGAAGTTTCATTGGGTTGTGAGTACTGCCTTTGTACCTGTTCCAGCTGCAGTTAATTTGGGAGTCGGCAATTATGCTGCGTTGAACAAAAATGCTTTTGGGGCAAACAATACACCTGAAGTTTCATTTTTATCATTTGTATTGTACTGTAAGTTCTGATGGCAAAAACGGAAAGGGAGAGAGAGAGAGAAAGAGAGACAGGAAAAGAAGTGGAGTAACATTAGAGTGAGTGGACCGGATATGAAGCTGAACAAGCTTGCCTTGTCTTCACATCACCACTGCCACCATCCTGTTGTCCGTTGCGGATAGGAATCACAATTCACGGCTCCTGGAACTGAATTAGCCCTACCCTGCTTCTAATGACTGCCCAGTCACTACAACCAAACAGTTTTGACCCCAGCTACATACAGCTTCTCTCCTCTCAAATGGATTTTTGACTTCAGAAATGTATTTGTACGTGGAACTTTAAAAGTTAATTTTTGTGTTTAGAATGAATATACATATGAAGCGTATTTTTTGCACTGAACTCAGCACACCTGTAGGTTTTTATTCGTTACGCTACACTACCTCAAAAAAATAACGCTGCATCCGGTAATGCTCTCTGTGCTCTTTAATAGCAAAACGTCATCTCTTTTCAACATTTTTGTTGCTATCTTATTTTACCTTCGCCCATTTTGACTGTTGATATTTAAATGGGAGCAAGAGAGTAACCTGTGGCCTAGCAGTGGAACATATCATATCACCTTCTACTATATTTTTGTCTCATCTCATGGCATATATATATATCCACTTTTGGCATGCAACTTTATTTGATATCATTACCTTCTTGCGTCAAAAATTATGCCTTATCCCGTCTTCAAAACATTTATCTTGTGTGGTGGCCATACTACCGATTCGGATGATGAAAAGTTGTAAAAGAACGAGTGGAGCTTGGGAAGCTTCTATACTGCAGTCATCTAAACTTCACGGCTCCCTCATCTCCTCTGCAGTTTTTTGGTGAAATGGAAAAATATGGAAATGCTTTTCTGTGCTTGTAGTATACTAGCATATAAAAGATGTACGTAATGTCTGTATTACAGCAGTTTTTGTCGTGTCTTCCATATCTTCTTCCATTTTACTTTTAGTGAGCAGAGAGAGCCATCACTTTAGTTCAGCTTTACTTCCACACACACCATACCACCAATTCATATGCACATACTAAATGATCAGTATAAAATTTCTGGGAGCACATTTTCCTTTTGTATCAGGGGACTCTAGAGAGGTAAAAAGAGGCGAAGGTGTAAAAAGAGTAGTGAATGTAGTAAAAAATGGAGCGCATTCCTCCTCTATATATTGTGACTTTGAAGCGAATTTTTTTAGCTGGCTTTAACTCCATTACTCTTCGTTTCATATATGAAAACGAAGGATACATATATGCACCGCATGCACTACTTTAGAAGTTATATTAGATGATGGAGGAAGCTGAAACTCATAAAATTATTATGATGAACACTACATGTGCCACATTTTCCCTTTTCTCTGAAAACGGAATGCACTTTAGCATATTTCAGTTTTGAATCTCGAAAAAAAATGTATGTCACTCTTTTTACATCTTTCTCAACAGTCGTGTAGTGACTGAGCCACAAATATTTTATTTTGTGCATGCATAAAAATTTTCCTTTTGAAATGAAACAAGCATTCAACTTCAAACTTAGTTCAATATTAGGAACATCCGTTCTGTATCAGCAAAAACACATGATACCTATAATGTTCCTATACGTTTTACAAAATATCAAGTGCGCACTGTGGTTAAAATACAAAACACGATGCTTTTTTGGGGATGGAAATGAAGAGAAAAGCGGAGTGAATGTTTTGATGGAAATGATAAATTGCCTTTGTTTTCCCTTTTGGCATTCAGTTGCATAAGACATTGATATTTTATTCCATTTATACCAAAAGAAAAACAAAAGGTTATAGAGTGAAGTTGTGAATGGGGCTACTGAAACCTCTATATATAACACATATCCTGAATGGAAAACCACCTGCTACCTGGTCTGCTTGCTGGAATGGAAGAGCCACTTGCATCTATTAAACCATAGTACATGCATAAATAATACATATAATGTGCTCTCAAAATACAGCTATAGCTAAATACATTATACATATATTATACGTATACTCCAGTTACCCACACTCTAAGACTCCGATCAATCCCATATACAATATTCAATGGAATTTATAGTGGAACGTGAAAAATAACGAGAAGCTATAAATTTGCAGGTGGTGCAATGCATTACAATTCAGTCTCATCATTCAAATACACAACTTTATTTGCAAGCGGTTACATATAACTGCACTATTTTGGCTATAAAGAATAAATGCATATTAATGTGATATATTGTTTATTCTATATATGCAATTGAACATAAAATATTTCCACGAACTAGCGAGTGAGTCATTCGTGATGATGATGAATATAAAGTTATTATATTCTCTTAAACCTTCCCACTATTATGGAGGTGAACAAACATAATCAAAATCATGTATATGTATAACACCAAATCCCAACCTCTCTACCACTCCACCTCAACCCTATGAGCCAACAACTGAAACCTTTTGTTTTATTTCCTTTCTGAGACAGCTTTTGTGTTTTGCGGCACCCAATCTATAATATGTTATGTTTGCATTTATATACTACATAACACATATATATTTTGCACCTAAATTAGTGCACACTCACATTCCATGTCGGCAGTCGCTAGTCATTCTATATCATAAAAAATGAAATGCGTGGATGAATCATTATTACTGCCTTTGTGCCAAATGCTAAACCAAATACGCAATCTTTTTTCTTCTTTACACACAATTCAATATTCAATTCAATCCACGGCGTGTGCACACTATCAGCATTAACTTGTTAGCTGTCGTGTGCTCGGTTCCGTCGCGTGTGTTTTTCTATATGTCATGTCATGTGTAACGGAGACCGAAAGAAAATATATTGCTAATTGACTCTTGTTTCTTTTTGTTTCAGCCTTTTCTTTAGCACGCCGTATTTTTCGGCTCTTTTTCATCTCAATCACTGTTTTAAGTCCAGTTATCAATATTCAATATCAATAACTTCAAAAGGATAGACTTATAATTATTGCTTGTTCAGTAACCTTTTTCTTTGCTGACCTTACTTGACCTAATAGACTTGCTGAGTAAGACAGACTACTTTTAATTTATTCTATAACGAGAGTACGGTGTTGTAAAAACTGGTATTGGCGGAAATGTTATTGACGACGGAGGGAGAAAAAGTGTCAAGTAAGAAATGAAGGAAAAGTAGTTGCCGATGGTTTGGCAAAAATTGAATTTTGTTGAGTCAATTCAGCTCTTTGGAAAGAATGAGGAAGCTTATGATTTCCTTTCCTTTTGAAGAGGAACAATTTTATTGGAAAATGTCTTGTAGCCTCAACTTTTACTCAATGTAAGGAAAACTACTCGTATATTCATGGTACAAAATTCGTGTAGGAGGACAAGATTACTGTAACCAGACACTATAAAAATATATCTACATATTATATTCTGCAAAGAAAGCACAACACAATATTGTGTAGGTAATAGGCCATAGTCCATCCCATGCATCAGCTGGAGGAAATGACTTTGATTGCATTTTCGGGTTTTTTCTCCCTCTTTCATTTTCCACACTCCATGTCCTACTTCTCTCTGGCGACTCAACTTTTTAACTCAGTGGAGAGAAAAAATAGGGTACATTGAGTGAACAAGCATAAATATATATACTTAGGGTTGGCAAAAGATTGTGAAATTGCATTGCAAAGGAGATCGACCTTTGCTATTCTCCGCTCTCTATTGCAGTCATGTCATGTAAAATTGTTATGTTGTTATGTCAGAAGGGAAAATGCCTTCATGGGACAATAAAAAGTTTCTTCAAATTCATTTCGTATACATATTGTACCCATTTCTTAGACCATGCGTACTTGTGTGTGTATGGAACTTGTATTTCTACTTCATTTTGTTCGCTTGTTTTGGTTCCTTCTCAAGAAGCTCTCAACATAATCTTGTTCGGTCGCTCGTGTCATCCTTTTCTGTCATCTCCATACATGCCATATTGACTGGAAAGGAGAATGAGACAACAATGCTTATTACACTACTATCCAGAAAACAAATATTGTTGAAGCACTCTTCGTGTTAAACAAGCCTCACAACAACTCAAGAGTATGATCCCTAGCCAACCTCAAACTTGTGCTGATTAAGCAAAAAACGCATCGTAGCTCTCAGTTAGTTGACAGACTGAGATGATATTGCATAAATGTGGACTGTTGTAGATGAAGGTTTTCAAGCAATATTGCATAACATCTCCGTAACAGATATGTGAGTAAACAGTGAGTATTTTGGACAGATACGATGACATAAATACATGCTGTGCGACGCATATTGCGAACTCTAAGATTTTCTAGTGGAGAGTTCAAGATTGTCTTCCTTTCTCTCCATATGCTCGACTTTATATATATGCCTTAGAGAAACCTTTATGTTTTCTCGTTTTTTTTTCATTCCTTTTTTTCACTACTCCCACCACCACATGGGCTTTCTCTCCACCCGAATAAAAAAGGAGGATAACGGCTTCCCGGTAAGAAAAGTGGCATTAAGTCAAGGCAATTTGAACAATAAAAAGGAAATCTGTGCCAGTTGCAAAAGCAACTGGCAAAAAATATATACACAGAGAGAGAGAGGCTAAAACGCAAACGAGAAAAACAAGATGAATTTCCTCTTCTTCTGGACGAAAATATTATGTACCTCTTGCGTTAAAAGCTTTTAAGTTGCGTGGAGGGAGGTAAAAAGTAGTAGCTGGAGATAAAGCAGTGGCGAAAATTTTCTGGGGGAAATTACACCAAAGAAAATCACTTCTGACAGTAGCAGTCCAAATGTCTGAAATCGTTTGCTTTTCCTTTCTCATGCTCGTCTGCTCTGTCTCTGAAGGGAAAAAGAGGACCAAAAAACGTCTCGGATGAATGGACATACACAACACGAGAAACATGTGTGCAGATAAACTGCAGTTTATACCCAATATATATATATAGTTTACACATAGACAGGTTTAAAAAGCAAATATTTTTTATTTCTATGAATTTCCATGCGACAGTACTGCACAGACGATGAGTATCAATATCAACTACCCTGATACAGTTATACCCAAGCCAGCCGGAAGACGTAAGTGAAGAAGGAGACAAGAATTGCACACGGTGGCAAATGGCCAGGCTGGAGCAGTATGTAATCACCGGGAGCTGGCAGAAAGTGGAAAGAGAAACGGTTTCCGCTTTCTTATACGTGTGGTATCCAGTTTCAAACGCATGAAGTAGTGAAATTCGAAAAGGAACATGGGAAAAATGCAATAACATTATGCTCAATCTGATACTGATACGATTGTCTATTGTGTCCTTCCTTAACTCTACTCTATATCTTGCCAAGTAGGCAGCAAAATGTCTGTTTGCCTTATAGTGCAAAATTGGTACAAATATTTGTTTTCGTTTTCTACCTCCCTATTTTCAACACAGATCCTCTTGTGAGCTGCAGCGTACAATCGCCATGTTTCTCCAGAGGCTCAATCTGGTTCCATTCTTGTTCTTCGCAAGTTAAAGTCAAACAGATTTGTCCTTTTGTTACATACTATATACGGATGTGTGCCCACGCATTAAGGGTTGTATGGTAAGAGTCGGAAGTGTTAAAATACAAAAAGGCACGATCGGCAAGTATATGCTTTGTCCTTTTTCTGTTTACTGAATCAACCAAAGTCTATTTCATTTGATGTGAGAATGTAAATGATGAGAAAACTAAACAAAAAATCTACAAGATTTGCAACGAAAAAAGAGGATTTTGGGTGTTCTATAGTGTTTACTTGACTTGCTAAACAAAATCATAGACTTTCCAAATAACCCTCTCTCTAACCACAAGTTTAGTTTATCGAAGTCAAGAGAATTCTGCTGAAAAGGCATTGACTGTATTATTGGATTCATGCAATGCAATGAAACATGACCAGTTTAAAAATTCAATTACACCTATTTGTACTCTTCTGCACCTTGCACTGTGAAAAGGTTCAATTCTAGACCCGTCATACTCATGTCACAGCACATGTACGATTTCACGGAATACCATTCAGGAGAAACGAAAGAGTACCTGGCACAGTGGTTGCAATGAAAAAAAACATACACTTTGCAATGTCAGAATCCCTAAAGGGGTCTTTCAATCCAACTGGTTTTGAAGCATGCCTGCGTCTGCTACGTTTTTCTAAAACAATTCATTATTATTGCTTTATCTTTCCAGTATCTAACACATGCCCTCACCATCACGTAAACACTTTGCTGGTAAAGCGTGAAAATGTTCACATGTTCTTTTAAAATTCCAAATTCGAATTCCATTATCCTTTAACCGTCCAGTCTCATCAGCTCATCCGCATCCTCATCTTGGCCTGGTCACTCTAAGG
>JAANSM010000273.1:0-33537 GCA_036850725.1 Orchesella villosa | reverse complement strand
GCAACAAGATTTTTCAAAGTGTTCACGAGTTACAGGGGCATATTGACACACACACTAGGGAGCGACCTGTCGTTTGCGAGATGTGCTGTAAGAACTTTAGAAAATTTCGGAAAAGTCACAATTTCACAATTTTGAAACTACGTAGATATAGTTAATGAAAGCATTGTGATTTTATATTAGGATTACTTATTATTTTGGCTTGTTTTAAAGCGTCTGTTGAAGCTCACCAAAATTGTATAAAAATCCTTTTGATGAGCGTTTGTAATGGAGATCTTCATTCAGGGCTACTGATGCCACTTTCCCTTACTCACTTTGTATCACCAGCATCATCTTCATCATAATCATGAGCTCAAAGCTCGTTGTTTTGAGATATTTTGTTGTAATTTTTTAGGTCTACGTGTAACATATAACTTCTGGGGTAGGGGAAAAGCTGTTCTCAAAACTCCTTCATTTTGACTCTAAAATTGAATAAAGTATATTTTGTTTCGTTTCGCTTGATGGTTGTTTTGTTCCATGATAAATATTTCTAAGATAACCGATAACTGCAGTTCAAGTACTTCATACATGAAAATAATAAAAGTGTAATTAAGCAAATGAATATTTGCATGATAAATAAATGAGGTTACTTATTGTTGTAAGTTAGGTACTCAAATTTAGATGAAAAATGTAAACAGTATATAATTTTTAAATACTCATAATTCATTACATTTGTGTTTTATGTGACTTACAATGCAATAAATTCATAATTATTATTCGTACCCTGTTAAGCGATATTACGTTTTTGAGAATATTAAATTTTTTACTATATGCGTTTATTAATTTTTTATTAAATTTCGGAGGTTAGTTGATATTTTCAGTATTATCCATATCCGTAACATTCGGCAATATTTTTGTACACAAATCGTCCCAAAAATTAAAATGCCGTCTTATACTGGTATGTATGGAAATGTGTGGAATTTACTCGAGCAAACAACGAAATCCCTCAAAATCTAATAATTCTTGTGTTACCTTGTTCTTTATACATGGCAAATATATGATAGATCTGGCAAGCCAAATTAAAACCTCCTCTTAGATGAAAGTGATAAAAATAAATCGTACTGCTCACCATAACTTCATGCTCGCTTCGTCTTCCTCAACAATAGTGCAACTCGTACGCTAACCTAAATATTATGAAAACGAAATAAATTACGTCTACATGAAGTATGTTTGATGTTACACGTTAAAATCCGGATATTAATGGATCCAGACCCTTGCCATTTTTACCCACTTAACATGTCTGGTAATACAATAATCCTTGCTGGAATCCTCTTTTCCATCATTATAAAACGTGATTGCTAGCAATTTACGTCACTTATCAGTTGTTAACTCATAAAAGTTTGCGTGTCTGCATGCTATCCGGTTTCTTTAGAGAATTATTCATTCGTTTGAGATCTGCAAATCTTTTAGTGAACCACCCAACATGGTGATGCACGAATCATAAACTTGTATATTTTTCAACTGCGTACATATAAACGGCTTTATTATACGTACTGATATATCCACTCGTAGTGTGGAAATTGTTTGATTGTTTGGCTTATATTTTATCACTTCGGACTTATTCATGACAAGCCGAAAATGAAATCCTTCTGTTTCATTATAAAAAGCACATTTACCATTAAAATGCTTATTATGACAGTGCCAAATGATTATGCCATAACCTTCATGATAGGTGACTATCTATATACAAAAAACATTGCCTGAAAACGTTTTAATCTTGTAAATTATAGTCGTGTCGGAACTCGATTCCAACCATTTAGTTTTTGAATTTCTACCAACATACTTGCTAAGAAGAACAATATTGATATACATTTTTCAGAAACTTTTTAACTTTCCAGTTTTTTATCTCTGCGTAGAAGAAGAAGTAGAATAAAATGGCAATGCATGTTCCATTGTACCAAAAGGAACATCTCGAGCTAGGAAAGGTTGTTGGCGAAGGAGCTTTTGGAAAAGTGTGCGTGGGTAAGTTTTATTGTTAAGAATATTGACTTTGCCCAAATGAATTACGATAATCATAGCTTTTAATTGGTGTTAATTGGTGGATTCAGCACGATTTAATGATCCGTCACTGCCGCTAGTTGCAATCAAGCAATTTCATACGGAACCATGGAAAACAGTTACACAACAGGATCGACATAAGGCATACGCTGAACTTTTAAAGGTTGCTGTAACGAAACATGCCAATATTGTTATGCTTGTTGGAATGGTTAGAGATGGTAATTGTCTCCGGTTTTGCAAACATGTATTGGCCTACAAATTTCAAACGAAAGTCTTGGGTACTAATTAATCAAAAGTGAAATTTCAGAATTACCGTGGTTAATATTTGAGTACATGCCAGGTGGAAATTTAATAGATTTTGTTAGTACACCAAATCGACCGTTGACACAGGTAATAATTTTTAAACAAGCAATAAATAGTAGTTAATAATTAGTAATGCCATGAGGAAAATGCTTTAAGAAGATGATCATTTAAAATTAAACCATTAAACTTTTCTGTGTAAACAAATGTTTTGTCTCTCTTTTTGTCCGTAGACCACCCTTTTTGGATTTTGTAGAGATATTTGCAATGGAATGGAATATCTTCACGAATATGGTTTCCTTCATAGGGACCTAGATGCAAGAAACATCTTACTAAATGGAAACATTGCAAAAATAGCGGATCTTGGATTAACAAGTATTATTCGACCAGGAACTTATGGAAGATATACGGTTAGAATATTTTTTCAACCTCTAATATTCGTAAGTTCATAGTTATTCATACTTACAAGCAAACCGAGGCAACCATGTCACGCGGAGTTTTTCGAAAATCACATAAACTGATGGCAAATCATCTCAATAGAGACGGTAGAAAACATAATCATTTCCTGGAGTTATCCAGGGTTATCAGGGGCATTGTAATACATTACGCATGCTATTGCTAGCGAATCTGTCTGCGCTGTCAGCCGCACGCTGTGTTTCATCATGCATGGATTGCTGATAACAAAGAGTGCGTGCTGAGCTACTTTGAAAGCATCATCAACTATGTGCGCTTATGGATGTTCATAGGCAATGTACTTCATGGGATGCTATCAGTTGAAGTGGTTTTCGAAAACTCCGAGTGACATGGTTGCCTCAACTTGCTTGTTAGTTATAATCGTATTCATGCTTAGGTAAACAACTTCGTCATTCACCATGCTGCGAGGGAAGTTATTTTTGGTAAAGTTTATCAGAAAGAGTCAGATGTCTGGAGTTTCGGTGTACTAATGTTTGAAATATTCTCACGAGGGGAGACACCATACGGTTCAGAAACAACTCCACAAGTGATAGTTATATAATTTTTAAAGAAGTTTAAAAGTAGTTTTTAGAAATAGTTTTAAACTGAACATTCATGTGTCCTTTAGCAAATTTATGAATACGTCAAACGAGGGGTAACGCCACTGCAATTGCAGCCATCGCTGTTTTTAAAATCTGTGTCAGAAATTATGGCAATAATATTGAAGGTACACCAAGCAGAGCGACCAACCTTTCATACATTAGCCACATACTTCTCAAGAGGGGTTCCAGTCAGCCCAGGACTTCCAGCAAAGTCTGATCCAAATGCGGTGTTTCAGAAATTTTCTAACTTTCACAGGAGCTGTGCTGGTGGCCAGCTGTATGCTGTAAGGAACTAAAAATATGTTTGCATGGGACAATAAAAATTTAAATCTGGAATTGTGAAAGATGTTAAAGAAAGAAAAAGCGAAAAGTAAGAACTTCAGGTTTGGGTTACTGGAATAAATTCAAACAATAATTTGTCATTCAGAGCCCTCACAATACAAGGTAGATTATTCTGAGAAGACATATGCTAGACGTATACATTTATCGTTATTGAATTTATGACATTATCAATAAAAGTGAAATCATTAAGATATGTACCGCTATCTTCATACACATGTGATCCTGATTTGCGCAGGCGATAACAGGAATTATTTAAGTATGAGTCTAACTCGCCTTTGGTATGTCCCTTCTTAATATTTTGTGTGTTGTATGGCAATGGGAATTGAAGGGACATGAGTGGAGGGGGTGGGTTGGTGACACTGGCCATTAAAAGATTTTTTACTTTTTTATTTTTTTTGTTTTTTATTAGCGTTTTTTTTAAATCTATTATTTAGATATGTGGCTTATACAATATTGGTATGTGATGTAAGTGTACACAGTACTTAAGACGTTTCAGTATATTTACCTTCTTCAGTTAAGTACATGGGTAAAATGAAAAATAAAGTGAATAGAATAAATTAAAACTAAAAACTAAAAAACTGGAAGGTGCGTCAATTTTCAAACAGCCCCACGGGACACTTCCGGTGGTCCAACAGTGACCCTAATAGGTTCCTCGTGATCTGGAAATTTTTCTTCTTCCAATTGTGTAATAAAAAAAATTTTCAGGCGGGGTTGCCTTTTCAAAAAAATTTTGCGCCAAAACTTGAAGGTGCGCCAAAACCCAAAAATTTTTTTAGAAATGAGGTTTAGAAATCTTTCAAAAAGAAATTTTTTGTAAACTATATTTTGCAGTAGAATAAATGTTTCCGAGTGCTTAATTGATAAAAACATTACGCAAGTCGTATTTGCAGATTAAAATAACTAATTTTGCATTGAAATATACTTAAAATCTCAATAATTTCTTTGATTTTAGAAAAAAAATTTATAATATTTTGAAATTGCAAGAATTAACCACGCTTCGATCATTGAAGTATGAAATACATTAGTTTATTAGAATCTAGGTGCTTCTGAGTCTTATTTTGTTGTTTAGTCCTTCTACTGTATAATTTGCATATATTGGTAAGAATTCTTTCAATCTCTTTCAATGCATGCAAAGGAATGGAAAGGAATGACAATTTAGTTTGAAAGACATTTTCTGAAAAACATCTTTCATTGCAAAGTCTTTCGAATGGAAAGAAATGATAAACCTGAAAGGAATGGAAAGACTTCGAGCACTATTTTCTTCTAGTTGGAATTTCTAGTTTCAATCGAGGAGTCATCAGAAAAGTTGATATAATAATAGAAATATCCTATAGTTAAAAGTTATACCATACGTAAGTTTCATGAATAAAGCCGAACCTGGGGTGCTAACAGTCATCAGAAGCCATTTGATTTTCTCTATCTTCAACTATATATAAATATAGTTGAACGTTGCCACTTCTATGCCGTCTACTTGAGTTGTATAATATACGCTACCTGCTGCTTCAGAAAGGCTGCAAATTGGATTACGATTGGATATTAAATTTTGCAAGTGGAACAATGTCTTTCGATTTGCCGACCAGACCCACAAAGGCTCCACGTCATCCACGATTTGTATCTGTATATCAAATGGGTGTGTTATATTTGAAGTGTGTAACGTGATATCCATAAAAGGCTTTCGTATTTTACCAGTCGAGGTGTATTGGCTTGCCGCCACAGTGTCTTTTTGCATTCTTTATTTATTTTTTGTTACTACTTGCAATTGAAAGCAGCAAGAAAAGTCAGCAGGTAATTTAGACTTATTCATGAATGAGAAGTACTACTAGAGAAATGGTTTGTACTTGGAAAATGAGGTGGATTCGACAAAAGTTTGGAGCACTCACAAGGAATCATTGTTAGGACTCAGTAAAATATTCCTTTGAAATTATCACGAATCAATCACTAATCATGTCAGTGATTATTTTTGAAAACAGCTGCTGTGATGTAGTTCCACCCGAGGTGGAGCACATTGAATCCTCCCGCCTCCCACTTATCTCAATGGTTTTTCAGCGCACGAGATAAAAAGCAAGCACCGTCGCGTCGCTGCTAGCAGTGCAGTGTGGGAAGCGAGCTAGTGCTGCTCGAGCATTGTGCTTACGGTCAGGTCACCGTAGTTAGCTACGCCCGAACTGCTTATGTTTATCGCACTGTTGGCAGTTTCGGCGAGTCAATTTAAATGTATGGGAGCCGGGAGGACTCAATGTGCCCTACCTCCGCTGGAATTGTATGACAGCAGCTGAAATTTTCAAAAATAATCAATGACATGGTTTCTGATTGATTAGGGATAGTTTCAGTTGGAAATTTCACTGAGGCATTACCAATGATTCCTTGTCAGACAAGTCACTTTTCATTGTGGGTGGCTAATGGCGTTTGAAGTGGGATAAGATGTATTTTGCGGGGATATTTTTAAGGACGGTAGGTGGTTTACCTTTAGAGTGCACCTTTAAGCTTTGAAATTAAACGAAATAAAATTTGGCGTCAAGTGTTGCAATTTTCAGTAACTCAGCAATCATATTGGTAAATGAGAATAAATCAAGCTCTTCACTTCCAGTCCGTTGGTGGCATAGGATTGAAAATATTCCATAGTTTCTAGAAACTTATTTAATTTTCATTATGAGGGATATTTTCATATAAGGTTGTTACACATTTCATACAATTCCCAGTTATAATGACAAATGTTTAAAAATATCAAATTTAAGCAAAAATAAGAAAGACAACAAGATTGAAAAATCCCATATAATTTTGGCACTGTGACTGCACACGTTGCATATCTTTTCCTGTTGCCTGTTGCCCACTCCGTATCATCATTACCATCACCATGAGTTCAAACCTCATGGATTTCAGGTAAGGGTTATTTTCTAATGCATGGCTTGCTGTGCATCATTTGAGTCTTTTGGGGTTTCTTGACGGAGAGTCACCTACTCCTACTTTTGTTTGCTAACAGTAGCACAGCATCCCTTTACTATACATGCAAAGGTAGTATAGTTGGGTGATCATTTCAGAATCAGATGGTAGGAAAGAAAAACAAGACGACAGGTACACATCTTTTCTGTGTAGAGAATAAAGTAATAAAAAAATACCGGACGACGAGAGTACACAAATATTTATCAGTTGAAGCACTGTGATGTGCATAATCTAGATTGCTGACGAACTTCCAACAACAAAAACGTATTTTATTATCCATTATCGTAAAAGTATTAAGTACATTCATTTGAGTAAATTGTATGTGTGCATTTCAGTTTCAAAATGAACAAATCAAGTACGCTGTGCTATGTCAAACTTACCAGGCTAAAGCCATCAGAAATACCAAACAATGCAAGAATTAAGTTAATTATTCCAACTCCAGATCCAACGCATAAACTCAGCTCTAATTCAACAGTGAAAAAGAGGAAATACAACTGTACCATTTGTCAAAAATCCTTCAAGAATGGAAGTCGTCTTGCATCACACTTCTTCCGCCACACGAATGAGAGACCATTTAAATGTCAAAAGTGCGGAATGTCGTTTAAAACAGTGATGGAGGTTAAAATTCACCAGGCTGTACATTCCAAAATAAAACCGTACAGCTGTTCCAAATGCCCAAAAAAGTATTACAGTAGCGTTGGTCTAAAAAACCATGTTCGGAAAATGCACGAAAGTAATTTCAGCAATCCCTATAAAAACAGTTTTGGGTGCTCAGTTTGTCACAAAAAATTTCAATCTGAAACAGGCCTTTCCAAACACCGTCTACTTCATTTATCTCCAAAAAGTTTTGCTTGTGTTTTTTGTGATTACCAATCACATAATATTCACAGTCTTCAAGTCCACATCAGAGTTCACATTCGCGAGAAACCTTTCCAGTGTCACGAGTGTGGTGAACCATTTGCTCATTCAATTTCGATAAAGTATCACATGAAAAAGGCACATTCATCTGAGCAGTGGGAGAAGAACAAGTGTGTATTTTGTGACAAAACATACCCCACAAATGGAGAATTAGTTCGACATATAAAGTTTCACACAGGAGAAAAACCGTTTTCATGCTTAATTTGTGAGCAAACCTTTGTCCTTCGGTATAAACTCAGGTCACACATTAGGACACATAAAAAGTTATACTCGTGCTCTATCTGTGGTAAAAAATTTGCCAATCAAGCAGGTCTCAGTAGGCACAAATTACGTCACAGTAACACTGATCCTAGACGATATCGCTGTAGTCATTGCCCTGCCAAGTTTTTAGATGCGGCAAATGTACGCTCCCATGTTAACGAGGTTCACCAAAGGATACGTCCGTTTTCATGTGAAATTTGTGGCAAATATTTTTCTCGAGCTTGGAGTCGGAATGTGCACGTTGCTACTCATCTTAATGAAAAGTGTAAGTGTCAATTTTGTGATGATTGGTATTCAATTGGATGGTTTCAGCGACACCTGAAAAGTCACAATGAGAGCTCAGATTCAAAGTGCCCAAAATGTGGGCTAAGATTTTTAAAAAGTTTGAAATTGATGCAACATTATTTGAAAGAGCATGTGGGCTCTAATGACAACTTTCTCTCGTGTTTCGTTTGCAATAAGATTTTTAAAAATATTCGCGAGTTACAGGGGCATGTTGACAAACACACTGGGGAGCGACCTGTCGTTTCCTAAATTTATTGTAAGAAGTTAAGGTCAAAACTTCGGAAAAGTCACCATTTCAAGGTTTTGAAAATACGTAGATAATAGTTATTGAAAGTATTGTATAGTTTTCTATAATGATTACTTATTACTGTGCGTTTTTACTGTATGTTGAATTTCCCCAAATTGTGTAAAAATATGTTTGATGATTATTTTTGTTGGTTATAAAAAAGAGAATAAGATTTGAATTTGACGTGTAAAATATTTTTAAGTTTGTTATAATTATGTTTAAAATAATTTCGTTCAAATTGATTTATATGTAGGCTATGATGTCAACAGTTGTTCTGTTAATAGAATGTAAAAAGACAAGCAGGAGACTAAACTTCCATTCCTGTAGACTCGAGTTTCTATGAAAAATGTAAACATTTTAGTACTTTTATGTACGCAAAATGCAACAAATTTGTATTTTATGTGACTTATAATGTAATAAATTTATAATTATTATTCGTAACTGGTTTAACCACATTTATTTATAATAAAAAAAGTTCAGCTGTTTTTAAATTGTTATTATATTTCTGACGTTAGCTGATAATTTCAGAATTATCCAGAACATTCGAAAAAATTTTTTTACACAAATCTTGTCCAGAATTACTTTGCCGTGCTGGACTGGCATGTATAGAAATTTGTGGGAATTCTTCGAGAAAAAGCGGCGTCACTCAAAATTAGTTAAAATATTAAAATCTTTCTTGTTAACGTGTTCCTTGTTAATGGTAGAATGCATGATAAATCTGGCAGGCCAAAATTGAAAGCTCAATTACCTTTTCTGTTGGATTAAGGTGATTAAAATAAATCGGACTTTCTCAACATTAGTTTATGCTCTCTTCATATTCCACAACAGCAGAGCAACTACACTAAATATTAAGGAAACGGTATAGATAACGTCCGCATGAACCATTAAATTTTGCGTAATAAATTTATTTGGGTAATTAATACCCATTGTATTATGCAGAAGCAGTTTAAAAAGTACTCATGAAGGTCGACATTTTTGTGTAATAAAGTAATTCTCACAGGAATCCTCTTTTCCTTCATTATAAAAAGTCCTTACGAGCATTATAACGTCGCTTATCTATTGCAAATTCATAATATAAGTTACTGTGTCTGCATGCTACCTGGTTTTACAGAGAATTAGTCATTCGTTCGGAATCTGCGAATCTATGAGTCAACCACTGAACATGGTAGGTGCATGAAGCATGAATTTGTGTCAGTTTTTCATCTGCGTACATATAACTGGCTTTATCATACATAACTGACATTTCCGCTGGTGGTATGGAAAAATTTGTTTGTTTGGTTTATATCTTATCAATTCGGACTCAATCATGACAAGCGTCCTGAAAGTACACAACAAATGCTTCGGTTTTATCGAAAAAATGAATTTTATCGTTTAAAATGCTTATCTTGACAAGGCAAAATGATCTTGCCATAATTGATTTCATGCATGACAACATACATTGATAAAAACGTCGTCGAAAACGTTTTAATCTATTAAATTGCAGTCGTGTTGCAAGCCAGTTCTAACCATTTAGTTTTTAAGTTGCAAATACCAAACTTGTTAGGCAGGAACTGTATTAAAATAATTTTGTTTAGGAAACTTTTAACTTTCAAGTTTCATTCTTGTGCGTAAGTAGAAGAAAATGGCAAATCGAGTGGCAATTCAAGTTCCATTGTACCAAAAGGAACATCTTGAGCTTGGAAAGGTTGTTGGTCAAGGAGCTTTTGGAAAAGTATGCGTGGGTAAGTTTTATTGGAAAGTATTTTTGCTTGGTCCATTTTAATTACGATAATCATAGCTTTAATTGGTGGATTCAGCACGATTTAAAGATCCGTCACTGCCGCTAGTTGCGATCAAGCAATTTCATACGGAACAATGGAAAGCAGTTACACAACAGGACCGAGATAAGGCATATGCTGAACTCCTAAAGGTTGCTGTAATGCGTCATGCCAATATTGTAATGCTTGTTGGAATGGTTAGAGATGGTAATTTTTTCTATTTACGGAATTTTTTCATCAAGCTATATTTAAAAACGTCATTTGTAATTTTGCATCTAAATCAAGATGCTTTTGCTAATATGATACTACTTAGCATGTTATTCCAGCTGTTAAAAAGACCAACGACTTGTTTTTGAGTAAAATTATAATTTCTACTTATAATATGTTATCACTAATCCTCTTATCCTCGTACTTATCGAACAGCACTACCGTGGTTAATATTTGAGTACATGCCTGGTGGAAACTTGAAAGATTTTGTTAGTACCCCAAATCAACGATTGACAGAGGTAAATCACCTTCAACTGACAATGCAATAAAGATAAAAATTGCATGGTAGTACTTCAAAATGTTTACGAAATAGTGATACGACCTAAATTTTTACTCTTTTTTCTCTCTTTTTGCTCGTAGACTCTCCTTTATGGTTTTTGTGGAGATATTTGCAATGGAATGGAATATCTTCACAAATATCAATTCCTTCATAGGGATTTAGCTGCAAGAAACATCTTACTAAATGGAAACATCGCAAAAATAGCGGATCTTGGACTAACAAGTATTATTCGACCTGGAACAGACGGAAGATATACGGTTAGGATAATTTGTATTATCTTCCAATATTCATAAGTTCATAGTTAATCCTGTGAAATTCATACTTAGGTCGACAACTTTGCCATTCACCACGCTGCGAGGGAAGTAATTTTTGATAAAGTTTATCAGAAAGAGTCGGATGTGTGGAGTTTTGGTGTACTAATGTTTGAAATGTTTTCACGAGGGAGAACACCATACGGCTCACAAGCAACAAAAGAAGTGATTGCCATTTAATTTTTAATTTAAAAAAATAATTTTCAGAAAAAACCATTTTCAACCGAGCCTTCATATTTTTCTCTTACACTTAGCAAATTTATGATTACGTCCAACGAGGGGTAACGCCAGTGCAATTGCAGCCATCCTTGTTTTCTAAGTCTAAGTCTGTGTCAGAAATTATGGCGATTATATTGAAGCTACACCGAGCAGAGCGCCCAACGTTTCAGACGTTGGCCACATACTTCACAAGAGTGGTTCCAGTGAGCCCGGCGCCACCAACAAATGCAGACCCAAATGCGGTGTTTCAGAAATTTTCTAACTTTCACAGGAGTCGTGCTGGTGGCCAGCTGTATGCTGTAAAGAACTAATTAAATAATTGCTTGTATGGGAACTGAATAAAAAAATATGTTCCGGGAAAAATTAGTTCATAAGTGTTTTTATGGATATACATTTATATGGATACATAACTATTTTTGTGAAGCGACAAAAATTAGTATAACTAAATCGTATTTCTCATTTTTCACTGACATCAAAATAATCATCATCCTGAGTATAAACTAACACGGGAACTACCAAGGCTGCAACTCAGCAATTTGGTTGATACGGGGCACAGAAGTAGCTTTTGATGAAGTACGAATGCATGCAATTAAGGACTTTACTCAATGGCCAATTGTTTCCAGCTACATCCAATCAACATTGGACGACGGCTGCATGTAGGCAACTAAAATTGTTGTGATGATTTGACGTAGGAATGGAGCTGGCACGAGTGTACAGGCTTTTGAGTACTATTAGTATGCAATCCAGATAAGGGCTATTCGGTACCGGCGACCAGCTACCGAAAAGTCGCAGTTTTAGTAAGGGATAAGTGAGTGTTCTAAAACCACCGGCATGCCTTTGCTGGCCTGTGACGGACGGCCGGTACAAATGCCAGTGACGGGCGGCCGGTATCGATACAGCAAAGCAACTTAACTATGTAACATGTTGACTTTGGCATAATAACTAAGCCTTCCGTGGTCACAGTTTAGTTATTTTTAAAAATTAAACACCATATTGATGTTTTAAGTAATGTATATGCACATACACATGCAAAATACTATTTTAAACGTATGTAGACATACAAAAATTATCCATATTTTGTTTACTTGAAGGCAAAACCTAGCTAACATCCAAGTCATTTTGAAATAGTTAATGCTATAGTAATTGGTGGATTGTTGCTCAACACACGCGCTCAATCAGTCAATTTAAGTTTTGATAACGGAAAATATGATGCATACCCAACTATTATAGTATTAAGTGCATACACCACTTGTAATTTATCATATAATACTTGTTATAGCACGCATACTACTCATTGTACCAATTACACAGCGTACGTAAATGTAATCGCAGGTAGTGTCGAATTCGTGTATGCTCGCCAGCAGTGCCGGATAGATAACGGTGTGCCGTCGCCGGACCAGTACCGACATGCCGGCACGGATTATTTGATGGCAAAAGGGGCATATCGACATCCAGCCATCACCAAAACTCGGTACTGGGCCGATAGCTTGCCGCCATGAAAATGTTGATTGGGGCGCAGTACATTTATATTTTCGAAGTCAACTTTTGAAAGTTTTCCGTTTTTCTTATAGGTATTGACACGGGGAAAATTACTTGCAACAGTGTTTTGGAGATAAAAAGTTGAGTTTTAAGACAATTTTGGATTTCGAAATATTTGAACAGGGGTGGACCCTGTTGCAAGTAATTTTCTCCATGTTAATCTCCATTAGAAAAACGGAAATTTTTCAAAAGTTGTCTTCGAAAATCAAAATCCTTTTGCATGCATTCATACTTCACCAAAAGCTACTTCTTTGCCCCACATCAGCCAAATCTTTGAGTTGCAGGCTTAATAGTTCCCGTGTTCAGTGTTAGTTCAAATATAACCGGGTTGAACATGTGCAACCTGACTCAATTTCTAACACATCAAATTTCAACGGCAGCAATTACACCTCCGAGAACTAGAAGTAAAACGTGCAAAACCTTTTTGCATTCATAATTTTTCCTCCTCGTTGTAGACTCTTCGATGTTCATTATATCGAGTGGGGACGCGCAGTCAATTGCAATCGACGCCATGGTGCGTTTTATTTACCACTTTAAAATTAAAATTTCAAGCCACAAAGTATCAGTAGCACACCTTTGAAATAAATTGAATGCTTTGAATAATGCTCAGCTGTCGCACAGAAAACGACTGCGAGTTTGCATCAACTTCGCTCTGCTGAATAGATACGAATCGTATCATACGATGGAGGAGACAAACTTGGTAAATGGCCTAGACACAATACAAACTAATCTCTGACAGACTACGAAAACAACATGTTGGCTTCAATTAAATCCAAAGAAATTTATGATGGTGTGTGAGTATTCAGTAAGGCTGTGGGCTGATGATGACTGATGACGGGAATGATTGTTGTGACGCGTTTTTTGCTTCAACAAAAGCTACGTTGAGAAGGGGAAGTTTTTCTTGGAACTTTTAGGTTTCTGCTGGCGTTCAAGTATTTTAAATGAAATTTTATTGAACGAGCGTAAGGTTTATAGGAAGCAAACATTTTCATTCTAAGTTGAAATATTACTGCTTCATATACTTAACTATATGGTATTTCTTAAGTAACACGTGTGTAGGAAACAAATCAACATAATTCATTTTGACGAAAATTTCCTGTAACTCGAAAGCACTGGAGGTTGGTAACCTTCTTTAAAAAAACCATCATAAGGTCGCTCAATTTTATTTTACAGTGAATTGGCATGTTTTTTCCACTAAAATGTGGAGCAGTTGCTGGCACGTTTTATTTAAATGGAACTATATATACGATTAGTCAATGTAATTGCTGATATCCTCAAAACGTAAATAAATCAAACCAAACAACGACAGTAGGAAAAATCTACGAAAAATCAATATCACAAAGTATAAATTCCCCTTGGCATTGTACTACAAACACTTGCGTGCAAGACTCTTTGTGGTCGAACGTATGTGTTTGAATATAGTCAGGGATCTCAATAATCAGGAGCAATGTGGCAAATATGGTGTCAATAACACACACATTAAGTTCGGAAGGCCATATGAAACCGCATAATCAAAAGTGTTGGATATAGGTCTTTCTATCTAAAAACCACTAGCCAGTTTTCATGATAAATTAGTACAATTTTTACCGTTGGGGAAAAACTAACAGAAATGTCTCGCGTAAAGGAAAAAAATCCTAAATTTATTAGAGGTGAAAATAAGTTAATAAAAGTGTAATAGAAAAATGGGCAACCTCTCATATCCATCTCCAGTCTCCCCTGTAATTCTTTCCCTTCTCACTTGCTTTGTTATTGATTTACCTAATAAAAATCCGATCGATTGTTCCATTAAGAATTCCACTTTGTGCGTGACTTGTCAAATACCAGCAACGTTTACTACTGGAGAAGTTATAACAGATACGGGAGGAAATGGACATTTAATCTCCTTCCTTATTTGGCTTTTGCTCCTTCTCATAGCAAGTTTTGGAACTGTTACAAATCTACTCATCATTATCATTATAAAGAAGAGGAAAAACAGTCAAATGAAAAAGTTTGATTTTCTAATAACATATCTTGCAATTTTTGATCTATTTGCCTGCATAAGTCCAGCAGTAACTGCAATAAGTGTAATCGCAATTTTTGGTATGTATATATTTACATCAGTTTAAAAAAAATATAGAAATTTAAATAAATTCCACCAAAGATCTTGCTAAACCTTACAGAAGGCTGGGGAATTCGAGGAAGATATTCAAGTACCTATTTACTCCAGATTTTCTCAATGTTCACCTGTATTTCTCGATCCTTGTCTACTCATCTCACGGTTTTCATAAACATTTATTGCTACCTAGGAATAGCTTTCCCGCTCCGCACAAAAAAATGGATGACTTGGAAACGAATCAAGGCAGTTCCATTCATTGTAATTATCACCACAATCCTTTGTAACATTCCCCGCTACCCTTTATTTGTTAGTTTGGACAAAAATATTTACAACGAAAACGGATTCAATATCCCAAGTTTACGTGGGATGGAATATATTTCAATTAAGAGGATAAAATGGTGGAAATTTTGGTACGAAACAATGTTTACTTTAGTTGATCAAATTGATCTAACTTTACCTATGCTCATTTTGGTAGTCTTTAATTTTTTATCTTATCGGAAACTGATGGAGTTAAGAATAACTAGAAGAAGACTCAGCGCCACCATGCCAAAGGAATGAGATAAATCCTTTGAAAGTTTTTCTCCCAGTTGTCACTTTTTACCTGTTTTGTTATGTTTGTGTAATTGGCGTCTATTTAGTGGGATATTTCAAACACGTTTTGTATAGAGAAATGGGCTTTTTCTTTTTGCTGTGTCTTACACTAAATTCATCAGCGAATTTTGTAATTTATTATGTGAGAGGAAAATCCTTTAGAAGCGACGCCAAACTCTTATTTCAAAGTTGTAAAATGTAACTTTAAATGAATTTTTCATCAAAATAAAATCACCCATGAAGTTGTACAATAAACCTGGACATTTATTAAATTTATTTCAAGTGGATTTCTATCATAACGGCCCTAGATTCGTGGTTAAGTTAAACGTCAACCAATCTTTTTAATCGTGACTCCGAAACTGGGTACATTATTAAAATAGGAAACTGCTCCTAAAATTATAGCTTAAACACCATTATAAATATACAGGCATTGTTCCTGCCGGAACTGGTCTTTCGTGAAATTTGCCCATTTCGACCTTTATGTAGGTTGGCCGCCGAGTTCGAGTAACAGTCGAGATTTGGCGCCTACATATTGGTCCTTCTAAGCCGGCTGTATATCTTTGTGTAGGTTGGTTGGCCGCCGAGTTCGAGTAACAGTCAAGATTTGGTCGAGTCGGGTCTACAATATGTAAGCCCTTGATTGTAACTGCGAATGAAACGAACGAAAACTTGGCTTGCTGTTTACCAAGAATTGTGCAGAATCGTTGAAAGCTGCTCGAAAGACTTAACAAGGGTGCATTATCGTATGATTACCATCCGTGGTTGCTTTACTACGCAACTTTGTGTGTATGGTCTGTATAAATTCTATGACGGTATTGCAATGATGCTCATGATGATAACTGGAACAAATTTTAAATTGTTCATTCAATATACTTTCAAATCATATCACGGAATGCTTATTGTAACGCATTCATCCAGTTCACTTTCGACTTTGATGCTTCGGATTTTCCTCTAAAAAATGCAGGGATTGGTATCTAACCGCAAATAGATACAATATCTAGATAAGATACAGATTAGATACTATCTGAAATCTGTATCTGTATCTAGAAACTTCCGAAAGAGTATCCAAATCTGTATCTAAAATCTGGCCCAAATCTAAAAAATCTAAAAAAAGTATCTGGATTTTTGGGTAGATTTTCTGGATAAAAATATTTTGCTTTTCATTCCGTATTACTTGTATAATTAAACCGTATTATGTTTTTGATACTGAATGTTAATTAATTATCCAGAGAAATCCTATTTTTGTACTTGGATATTGTCTAAAATGTGGATATACATTTGCAATTGCCGGAGAATCTGCAATCTGTATCTAGATTTTTGATCACCAAAGCATCTAAAATCTCTATCTATATCTTTAGACGCTGGACAAAGTATCTAAAATCTGTATCTATATCTTTAGACGCTGGACAAAGTATCTAAACTCTATTTCTAAAATCTAGAGCGTAATAAACTGGAATCTGTATCTAGTATCTAAGGATTTTTATGAAAAAATCTTGTATCCAATCTTGTATCTAAAAGTTATTAGATACCAATCCCTGAAAAAATGGCCAACTAAATTACTGATGGCTGGCGCAATATTTCTTAGGTAGTAGTGAGAGAATGCAAAACCTGATTATCGTAAGTACCAATGACAAGCGACAAAACTACAAATCATTACGGCAATTACAAAATTACATCTACAATTCATAAAAAGCTTGTGCTCTAGTTCCAATATGACCCGGAGGAACATGTTCTATCTGACTCAATTCCCAACAAATTCAATTACAAAGGAAGCCATTTCACCTCCGAGAACTAGAAGTAAAATGTGCAATACCTTTTCGCATTCATAATTTTCACTACTATTTGTAAGTTCTTCGATATCCATGATATTTAATGGAGGCGAGCATTCAATTGCAGTAGACATCATCGTGCGTTCAGTAATAAAATAAATAAGCAACTTAAAATTTAAAATTTCACGTCACAAACTAACACTAGCATACCTTTAAAATAAATTGAGTATTTTGTCTTGCAAAATGCTCAGCTGTAGCAAAGAAAAATACCATTAGTTTGGGTCTGATTGTGGTGTGAGTATTCGGTAAGACTTTAGGTATTAATGTGGACGACCAAAATGTCGATTCTAATTTTAATGATTTTTCTTCAAAATCCTGCACATTTCGCAACAAAATGAGTCATCTATGATTTTAAAAAAGATCTAATTTTAAAAAATTCGTTACATATCCTTTTATAGTCACGGACTTAAACCCTATTTACTATCACACAAATAGACATATCATATACTTTTTAGTTTAAGTTTGGTATAATCACACATTCTGTTGCTAAGTGATACTAGAAATACACCTGCTATTAAGTAGCTTACTCGATCTCGCAGGTTCAAAATTTTCGTTTCTTGAAACAATCGTAAGTAGATCTTTGTGTAATTCGTTTCCGACTCACAAAGTTATCGTTATTGGCGGCCATTTCTTCTATAACTCTAATAATTTCTTTCTTTAGTGAATCGTATAGCTTTATCACATCTTTTATATTGGTTTATTTTTCTGTATTGGCAGTTTCTTGAGTTTTGAGGTGGTTTTGAAAAATAAGGTCAAACGTATCAAAATTACAACCTGTTTGCATTAGTTTTATAATATAGGGATGATTCTTAAGAACTAATAACTTAATCCCTTTTAGAGTAGTTTTAAACACCAATGTCGATGACTCACTTACTACGAACAAGGTGTTTAGTAGGACCACCAAGAACATGATGTATCTGATGCTAGTAAACACTTGAATGAAATCCTATTATTATTATTTTTGCGATAAATTTGACATATATATATCTATAAGTTTTGGCTTAATGAACTATGCAGTGTTTAGAGGAAATCTTATTGTTGGAGGAAAGGCAGAATGGGGTATAGGATAGAGCAACAAGCAGTTAATTCTCCTTGCACTTACCAAGTCAACAACACAGCTGGTTAGAGGGTTTAGTAAAACAAAAAAAGGATACCCCAAAGACCCTTTGGAGAATTTATGATCCGTAGAAGTTTTGAAGGGGTACCCTTCCAGGAATATGCATATATACACTTTTAGCATTTAAGCCTGTGACAAAATCTTAATTTGTTAGGGCAAGGTCAATCTCTTTCTGATTTCCTGAATTCTCACAGTTAAAATTTATCTTTGGTAGGGATTAGCCCTACGCATTACGCAATAAAACGACTGACAGATGCGTGCACCTTGTAATGCATTTCCTCCTATGAGGATACACATAGTTATGAAAGGGGAGTTTCTACTAGATAAGGAAAGGCCCTCAAAGTTTATGCAGATGTAGAGACAAACAAGATAAAGATTTTCCCACACGTAGATCCTTTGTTTTACACTCTTATTCTAGAATGTAGTGCCATTTATTTCAAGACAAAAGACACAAAATGGGTATTCATGTATTCAAAGGGGGGAAATATTCCAAGTTTACTATAAAAAGGGATATCCTAGTAATGTAAAGGGGTCAGTCGGATTTTGGCAGTTCAGAGCGAGAATTGACTCTCAAGAAGAGTTGTCGTGCGGAAAACTTTGACTTTATTGGGAAGTGCCCAAACCGATTTTTTTAAACATCAACATTGTTAACAAATGAGAAAGAAATAAATAAAATGCAGATAAGCCACCAAATGAAGGTATGCATTAAATCCTACATTCTTACATAAAGATTCATATAACCGCTAAGCATTAGATAAATACGGCGTAACAATTATAACCTGATGCAATCTATTTCAAATCTGAAAAGCAAGTTTCAGATTTTCAATCTTCTTAAACTGTTTATTGTTTCATTGGATGAAAACTTTACAAAAAATGCAAAATATTCCCATGATGTCTGTCAAAAATACACTTCATTATGATGTGCATAAATCGACATTTTAGACATTCAGCCTAATTTAAATTCGACGTCTTGGGTACCGATTTTATGCACACCTACGTTCAAGACGCTGGCGTCTACGGCTCGACATAAATGACCCATACAGTTCGGTAAGGCTGTGGAATTTTGATGATGAGAATGAAAATCATTCGATCGTCATAACAATCATCCAATGATTGTTATGAGGAGTTGTTTGCTTCAACAAAAGTCATGGTAAAAAGGGGAAGTTTTCTTGGAACTTGGAAAGTTTTGGAAGATATAATGAGTAATGAGTGGGATCAATTGTTCATTACATTATTATTGTCTAGTTACACACTTCTTCAAGATATGACATCCGTGCACAGGAAGAGTAACATAGTTTTGAGCATGAGTAACGTAAAGTAATGAGTAGAATGAGAACATTGACATCACCATAATAATTAATTGTTAACTAAACACATATATAAGTAGTAACACGTGTGTAGGAAACAAATTAACAATATTAATTTTGATGAAAATTTCCTGCCACTCGAAAGCACCTGACGTTGGTAACCTGTTTTAGTAAAACTGAAAAACCATCGTTGCTAAATTTTATTTTACAGTGAATTGGCATGTTTTTTCCCACCAAAATGTGGAACTGTTGCTGGCACGTTTTGTTTGGAAACACAATTAGTTAAGGTAATTGTCGTGTTTGATATGGAAACCTTCATGTTTATTGTTGATAACGTGAACACGTAAATAAATCAAATCAAACTAGGGCAGTAGGAAAAAAACTACGACAAATTAGTATCACACATTATAAATTCCCTTGGCATTAAACTGCTAAAACTTCCGCGCAAGACTGTTTGTGGTCCAACGTGAGTGTTAAATATGATCAAGCATAAATGAGCAGATAATTATTTATATTTTATGATTTAATTTGGTTGAACTCATCGTATTTTGTTAAATAATGAAGGTATCCTTTGCAATAATCAGGAGCAATGGGGCAAATATATTGCCAATAACACACATTGAACCTCTGGGTTCAAGTTCGGAAAACACACACGGGTAAATGAAAGTGGTCTACATATTATGCGAAATTCGTAAGAATTTTCCTCCTAATAAATATATATGATGCAGAATTGTTGTTAGTAAGTGAGTTTTACTATTCTCTGTTGAATGCTCGCAAGGCCATATGAAACCGCATAATCAAAAGTGTTTGATATAGGTCCCTTTATCTAAAAACCACTCGCCGATTTTCATGATAAATGAATAAAATTTTGACCGCTGGGGAAAAACGAGCAGAAATGTTTCGCGTAAAGGAAAAAAATTGTAAATTCATTAGAGTTAAAACTAAGTTAAACTTGAAAGAATTCGTGTAATAGAAAAATGAGCAACCTCTCATATCCATCTCCAGTCTCCCCTGTAATTCTTTCCCTTCTCACTTGCTATGTTATTGATTTACCTACGAAAAATCCGATCGATTGTTCCATTAAGAATTCCACTTTGTGCGTGACATGTCACACACCAGCAACGTTTACTACTGGAGAAGATATAACATATACGGGTGGAAATGGACATTTAATCTCCTTCCTGATTTGGCTATTGTTACTTCTCATAGCAAGTTTTGGAACTGTTACAAATCTACTCATAATTATCATTATAAAGAAGAGGAAAAACAGTCAAATGAAAAAGTTTGATTTTCTAATAACATATCTTGCAATTTTTGATTTATTTGCCTGCATAATTCCAGCAGTATGTGCAACAAGTTTCATTGCAATTTTTGGTATGTATATATTTACATCAGTTTAAAAAGAATTATAAAAATTCAAATAAATTCCACCAAAAAACCTGCTAAACATTACAGAAGGCTGGGGAACTCGGGGAGGATATTCAGTTACCTATTTATTCCAGATTTCATTTATGTTCACCTGTATTTCCCGATCCTTGTCTACTCATTGTACCGTTTTTATCAACATTTATTGCTACCTAGGAATAGCTTTCCCGCTACGCACAAAAAAATGGATGACTTGGAAACGAATCAAGGCAGTTCCATTCATCGTTATTATCACCACAATCCTTTGTAACATTCCCCGCTACGCTTTGTTTGCTAGTTTGGACAAAAATATTTACAACGAAAACGGATTCGATATCCCAAGTTTACGTGGGATGGAATATATTTCAATTAGGAGGATAAAATGGTGGAAATTTTGGTACAAAACAATGTTCAGTCTTGTTGATCAAGTTGATTTAACTTTACCTATACTTGTGTTGGTAGTCTTTAATTTTCTATCTTATCGGAAACTGATGGAGTTAAGACTAAAAAGAAAAAGACTAAGCGCCTCCAGCCAAAGGAATGAGATGAACCCTTTAAAAGTTTTTCTTCCAGTTGTGACTTTTTACCTGTTTTGTAATGTTTGTGTAATTGGCATCTTTTTAGTGGGACATTTTAAACACGTTTTGTATAGAGAAATGGGCACTTTCCTTTTCCTATGTGTTACACTTAATTCATCAGCAAATTTTGTTATTTATTATGTAAGAGGAGAATTATTTAGGAACGACGCCAAACTCTTGTTTCAAAGTTGTAGAGTGTTAATTTTAAAGTAAATTGTTTTTCATATTAAAATCAAATGCACCCATGAAGTTGTACAATAAACCTGGACATTTATTAAGAAGCTTACTCGATCTAAGCTTCACAATTTTGGGTTGTTGAAACCATCTTAAGTAGTTCTTTGTGTAATTCGTTTCCGACTCACAAAGTTATCAGTATTGGTGGTCATTTCTTCTAAAAATCTAGTAATTTCTTTCTTTTGTGAATCGTATAGCTTAATCAAATCTTTTATATTAGTTTATTTTTCTGTATTTGGAAATTTTCTGAGTTTTGAGGTGGTTTTGAAACATAAAGTGTTAAGCGTGTCAATATGACACCCTGTTTGCATTAGTTCTATAATATAAGGGATAATGGTACGGTTCTAGGATACCGGGAAAAAAACTATGGGTCATGCGATACACCATTCGAAAGCTGAGGTCATGTGGAGTCGAATGGTACTATTTTTGGCCCCGGCATATTTTCCATTTTTGAGTTATGACCACATGCTTACAACGGTCTGCAAGTGTGTTTTTTGCACCGATCTCGATGAGTACATCATTTTTCATTTTGCCACAACTTTTGCCCAACTTGACACATTTTTGTGACAACTCTAAACACCCTGATTCATAGATATGCCGCCCATCTTCGATGGGTGAATAATGTTTGAAAGATAGTTGATTGATAGGTAAATGGTGGTTGAAGGAGGAGTGAATGATAGTTGAATCGTGGTTGATTAATGGGTAAATGATGGTTGAAGGCTGGGTAAATGATAGTTGAATCGTGTTTGATTAATGGGTAAATGATGGTTGAAGGCTGGGTAAATGATGTTTGAAGGATGGTTGAATGATTGCATTGGTGTGAGGTTAATTTATTTACGTTGGGTTAGGTTAAATCCTGATGCCCGAACGGTGACTGAGGTGACTCCACCGAAAGGTCCAAAGGCGCTTTCAGTTACACCAACGGTGCTTCAAGTTGGCAAAAAATTGTGGCAAAATGAAAAATGATGTACTCATCGCGACCGATGCAAAAAACACAATTGCAGACCGTTTTAAGCATGTGGTCATAACTCAAAAATGGAAAATATTCCGGGGCCAAAAATGGTACCATTCGACTCCATATGACCTCAGCTTTCGAATGGTGTATCGCATGACCCATAGTTTTTTTTCCCGGTATCCTAGAATTTAACCGGGATAATGCTTAAAAACTAATAACTTACTCCCTTTTCGGGTAGTTTTAAACACCAATGTCGATCACGCACTTATTACCACAAACAAGCTGTTTAGTAGGACCACCAACAACAGGTTGTATCTGACTGATGCTTGTAATCACTTGAATCAAACCTTATTATTATTAAAGCCTGATGCAATCTATTCCAAATGTGAGGAGCAAGTGTCAAATTTTCAATCTTCTTAGACCGTTTATAGCTTAATTGGATGAAAATCTCACAAAAAATGCAAAAAATCCCATAATAAATGTCCAAAAAACATTTCATTATGATGTGCATAAATCGACATTTTAGATATTTAGCCAAATTTAAATTCGTCGTCTTTGACGGCGGTCTTATGGACACCGACGTTCATGACGCTGGCGTTTAGGACTCGACATTAATGACCCATACGGTTTGGTAAGGCTGTAGAGATTTGATGATGAAAATGATTGTTAAGACGAGTTGTTTGCTTCAACATAAGCCATGGTAAAAAGGGGAAGTTTTCTTGGAACTTGTAAGTTTCTGTTGGTTTTCAAGTGCTTGTAATAGGATTTATTGGTTTTGAACGAAAGCCAGTTTTTAGGAGCAAACATTTCATTCTAAGTTAGAATCTAGCTTGAAAAATTACTGCTTTATATTGTAATGTATGGATAGGTAATAATTGGTTGGATTCAGAGTTGAAGAGACAAGACCAAGATTTGTTAATTGAGTAAGAGCAAACAGAAGAGAATAGTTTTCCCTGAAGAAGAAGACAGGTTCTTACGTACATTTATTTGTACGCTTATATAGAAGTTACAACGTTTTGGAAGATCTAATGAGTAATGAGTAAGATCAATTGCTCATTACATTGTTAATGTCTAGTTACACACCTCCTTTAAAGAATTGACATCAGTGCACAGGAAGAGTAACATAGTTTTGAGCATGAGTAACGTAAATCAAAGAGTAGAATGAGAACGTTGACATCACCATAAAAATTAATTGTTAACTAACCACATATATAAGAAGAAACACGTGTAAAGGAAACAAATTAACAATATTAATTTTGATGAAAATTTCCTGCCACTCGAAAGTACCTGACGTTGGTAACCTGTTTTAAAAAAAACCATCATTGCTAAATTTTATTTTACAGTGGATTGGCATGTTTTCCCCCAATAAAATGTGGAGCAGTTGCTGGCACGTTTTGTTCACATAGAATTATAAATACAATTAGTCAAGGTAATTGTCGTGTTTGATATGGAAACCTTCATCGTGAACACGTAAATAAATCAAATCAAACTAGGGCAGTAGGAAAAAAACTACGACAAATTAGTATCACACATTATAAATTCCCCTTGGCATTAAACTGCTAAAACTTCCGCGCAAGACTGTTTGTGGTCCAATGTGAGTGTTAAATATGATCAAGCATAAATGAGCAGATAAGTATTTATATTTTATGATTTAATTTGGTTGAACTCATCGTATTTTGTCAAATAATGAAGGTATCCTTTGCAATATACAGGAGCAATGTGGCAAATATGGTGTCAATAACACTTTTAAGCCTTAGGTTACAAGTTCGGAAAATCCATACGGGTAAATGGAAGTGGTCTACATATTATGCGAAATTCGTAAGAATTTTCCTCCTAATAAATATATATCACACAGAATTACTAGTAGCAAGTTAGTTTTACTATTCTCTATTAAACGCAACCGAGGCCATGTACGACCGCATAATCAAAAATATTGGATATAGGTCTTTTTATCTAAAAACCACTCGCCAGTTTTCATAATAAATGAACACAATTTTGACCTTTGCGGAAAAACGAGCAGAAATGTTTCACGAAAAGAAATAAAAATCCCAAATTTATTACATTTAAAAATAAGTTAAACTTCAAATAATTCGTGTAATAAAAAAATGCCCAACCTATCATATTCACTTCAAAACTCCACTATAATTCTTTCTCTTCTCACTTGCATTATTATTGATTTACCTATTAACAATCCGATCGGCTGTTCCAGTACGAATTCCACTTTGTGCGTGACATGTCGAACACCAACAACGTTTACTACTGGAGAAGTTATTACAGATACGGGAGGAAATGGACATTTAATCTCCTTCCTTATTTGGCTTTTGCTCCTTCTCATAGCAAGTTTTGGAACTGTTACAAATCTACTCATCATGATCATTATAAAGCAGAGAAAAAACAGTCAAATGAAAAAATTCGATTTTCTAATAACATGTCTTGCAATTTTCGATTTATTTGCATGTATAAGTCCAGCTGTAGGGGCAACAAGTTTAATTGCAATTTTTGGTATGTATATATTTATATCAGTTTCAGAAAAATTCATATAAATTTGAATAAATTCTACCTATAAACTTGCTAAACCTTTCAGAAGGCTGGGGAACTCGGGGAGGATATTCAAGTACCAACTTTATACAGATGTCCATGATGTTCATCTGTATTTCCCGCTCGTTATCCACTCATATTACCGTTTTTATCAACATTTATTGCTACCTAGGAATAGCTTTTCCGCTTCGCAGTAAAAAATTGATGACTTGGAAACGAATCAAGGCAGTTCCATTCATCGTAATTATCACCACAGTCCTTTGTAACATTCCCCGCTACCCTTTAATTGTCAGTTTGGACAAAAATATTTACAACGAAAACGGATTCGATATCCCAAGTTTACGTGGAATGGAATATATTTCAATTAAGAGGATAAAATGGTGGAAATTTTGGTACGAAACAATGTTTACTCTTGTTGATCAAATTGATCTAACTTTACCTATACTCATGTTGGTAGTCTTTAACTTTTTATCTTATCGGAAACTGATGGAGTTAAGAATAACAAGAAGGAGACTTAGCGCCCCCAGCCAAAGAAATGAGATGAACCCTTTAAAAGTTTTTCTTCCAGTCGTGACTTTTTACCTATTTTGTAATGTGTGTGTAATTGCTATCTATTTAGTGGGACATTTCAAACACGTTTTGTATAGAGAAATGTGTGTCATGTTTTTGCTATGTCTTACACTTAATTCTTCGGCAAACTTTGTTATTTATTATGTGAGAGGAGAATTATTTAGAAATGACGCCAAAGTCTTAATTAAATGTTGTAGAGCGTTAATTTTCAAATAATTTTTTTATAATAATCATATCACCCATGAGCTTGTACAATAAATCGGATTATTTATTGAAATTTCAAATGGATTTCTAACATAGCGGCACTAGATCTGTGGTAAAGTAAAGCGTCACCCAATTTTTCTAATCTTGACTCCAAAAATGGGGATATCATTAAAATATAAAACTGCTCCTAAAATTATTGCTAAAAACACCATTATAAATATAAAGACGAAGAAATATTCCCAACGGCTTCCATTTCCGTTATTAGCTTCGGGATCGGGTCCGTCTTGAGAACTGAATCTTTGCACATCTGGTTCCTTGCTGAAGTTGTCAAGTTCCACAATTTCATCTTCAACCTTTTGTCCCCTTGAATTATCTACAAGCTAAAAATTGAATCAAAAATGTATAACTGGAACATCATACTCAGCATTTAAAATAAATTTATATATTACGTGCAACAGTAATAAGTAATACACAACTTCAACTACAAACTCACTTCAATGTCACCACAAAGGTTGTCAGTTACCTCGAATTCTTTCCAGTTTCTAGGCACTTCTAACCCAAAATCGGAATTTTGTTGAACTGACATTTACACAAGTCTATTTCACACGCTGGAAAAAATTATTCATACTATGTGGAAATAATCTTTTTTGTTCAATCCATTAGCCCACTCCTTAACAAAGCTGAGAAACAAAAAACGATTTCACGCTTCCCAAAAATACTGTTAAGTTGGTCTATGATCCAATTTGGGCAACGTAAAAACAAACAATAACCGAGAACATTACATGTTCCAGACGCTAATGAAAGATATAAGATGTGTTATAAGAACCTTAAATTTAGGTTACTTCGTTTCTGTAGCTAGAACGTGGATTAATTTTTGTTTTTAAAACTTGCCAACTAGCCAGGGATTCTCTGCGTAGCTATTCGGAAGGTGAATAGTAGCCCTGCTTGAGTTTCTGTTAAAGTTTTCCGTTGTGAATAATTCATAATTGAATTTAATCCATAAAACTGAACTGCCTAACCGAATAAATATCGTGGAACTGATGCAAATCAATAGAATCGCACTTCGATACAAACGAAAGGTTAATAAAATAAAAGTTTCATGTTATGTAATAGCTGCAACATTAACAACACAAAGGAAAAACTCATCTCTTTACAGAATAATATCTGAGATGTTGATTGAAACTGCGAAAGAAGAGCAAAAAACTTGATATGCTGCTTCCTAAGAAACGTGGGCTTTCGTCACAAGTCAACTCGAGAGAATAAACAATGACGCATTATCATATCATCATCACCCCTGGCTGCTTTACTCGGCAACTTTGTGAGCATGGTCTGTATAACTTCTATGACGGCATTGAAATGATGCTCATGATGAGAACTAGAACACTTTCTAAGTGGTTCATTTAACTTATCTTCAAATAGGATCACAGAGAACTCACAGTAACACATTTGTCCAAATCACTTTGACGTCTTGAATTTTCCTCAAAAATATTACAAAAATATAAATTCCCAATAATTTTGAACATTGGAGTTTTTATAGAGCTAAAAAGTTCAAAATATTTACTCCCTCGACTATATCGTATAACAATTCCCGTTTGCATATTTTTGGTAATTGATTTTATTTTTTCGATTTGAAAACAACTTTGTTATTTGAAACTTCAGAATACTGCTGCATAAAAATTGGGGACAGTGCCACAATCAACAAGTAAATTAAATACACAATCAATCCAATTACAACGGCAGCAGTTACACCTCCAAGAACTAGAGACAAAATCTTTAAGAACTTTTTTAATTCATGATTTTTTCTCCTCCTTTTAGGTTCCTCGATTTCCACAGTATTTAATGGAGATGCACAATCAATTGCAGTCGACGCCATGGTACGCTGAGTAGTTAAATAAATAAACTACTTAAAAACAAAATTTCAAGTCACAAACTAACACTAACACATTTTAAAATGGATTGTGTATTTGTTTTGCAAAATGCTCAGCTGTCGCACAGAAAAAGACTGCTAGTTTGCATATACTTTGCTTTACTGAATTGCTATGATGTAGGAGGCATACGGCATATTACATGGTCATAGACACAATCCAAACTAAACTCTGACAGACTAGAAAAAAACTTGTTTGCTTCAATTCAATTCAAAGAAATGAAATGATGGTGTGTGAGTATTCTAGTAAAGTTGTAGGATGATGATGATGATGAGAATGATTGTTATGACGCGTTTTTTGCTTCAACAAACCCTACGTTGAGAAGGGGAAGTTTTCTTTTAACTTGTTGCTGCTCTTCTTATGTTATAGGCTACCATATAGATATATAGCTTCTCCTTTTTAATAAAACCTCATGTGTTTTTTTGTCTGGATTATGTTATGATATATTGCTTGCTGTGTACTGTGTACCATGCATATTTTCAACAGTTTTCCAACTCATAGCTACAGTCGTATGTGTTTGCTGCTTGAACTCATGAGGATTTTTGGGTAGCAATGTGAAAAGGAAATGAATAGAAAGGGGTACTTTGTACGGGTTGTACTGCATGTGGAAAAAAGGATAGAATGGTGTGTGGGAGACCCTTTCATCTTTCCTATATAGAATTTCATGGGAAGGAAGCAGTCATATCGGAATGAATGTTGATATACGTCTTATCAATTATGTAATTATAATAACCAATCCAAATGGCAAACCTTATTGTTAACTTCGTGAATTTTTTTGATGAATAAATAAATAAATATTTAGAATACTGTTTCGCTGATTTTAATACAAAATGTAAGTAAAGTTTTACAACAAAATATACAAAAGCACTAAGACCAGAAAGAAGTAGTGGTATTTTATTACTTATATGAAAGGGTGTGAAAATCTTCCAGAATAGGAGGAAACGGGCATACTTTACCAAAATATTGGGAGTAAGTGTGCGCTTACTCTACCAACTGAAACAATTATTGCACTTAATAGTACGACAGAAGCTTTGAGTTCATTCTATAAAATGATTTTGAAACAGTTTGACTTTTTCAATGGAAAATACATTTTATGAGACAATTATACATTTTTAACCTGCGGTTCAGTATTCTTATTTAATTCATTGATAGAATTCTGTACTCATAATCATAAAATAAAACAATTTTGGTAGTGGTGCGGTAGAGTTTCCGGAATATATAAGTCAAAGTTTGGTAACGAGCATGAGACTAAGTTATGGATTTGTTGTTAACATTGGGATAAACGAGATGATACGGAAATTTATGTTGGAAGCAGATTGTGATAAATTAATGCAAGTAATTTTTTGACGCTTGCTGCAATAACTTAATGCAAGTAATTTATTTCTGCATTTATATATGCACTGTATTTACTTGATAAAATAATTTTGCCTTTATATTTGGACCATTGAAATGTAAATGAATAGCATTAGCATCTAACCCAATAACACATAAAAATACTCAAAACCACAAATAGCCTTTGGTACTTCAGTTCTATTGTTTCAGGTAGCGTTAGTCTTGCCTTCTTCACCTTTTTACCTTAAGTAGAGTAACTACCTAAAAATCTGTAGGCATTTTATTCTTTTGTTTCATGTCTGATGCTTTTTAAGCTAATCCCTCAAAATGAGGATTATCCAACACTTACACACGAGATATTCATGAGTGGCAGGTTTCACACAGAAATCTTGAAAATGTTTAAACATAAACATAATGTAAAATATTGAACGATTTAATCTACTATGTTTTAGCATTATGGTGACAAAAACGCTTTATTTAAGGACAAGTGTCCCGAAGAAAAATACAAAGAACGATTTTTGGGTTTTGGTTTCAAGTAATACTATGTACGACTTACCACTTGCGGATCCTATTTACTGCGTTCATGCGTATCAGATATGGGTTTTGAGGCATTTATTTGTAAAGTTATAGGTACTTTAGACGTCGCCTAATACTGCCATCATACGTCTCCAGTACGTGGATATGTTCACATAGAAACCAATACATAAATATGATCAAGAAATTCTTGGTACAAAATGTACCTCAAAATAATTTTTCATCCACTCGTAAAAACTGGAATAGAGAGCAAAATTCAGTAGCAGTTTCTTCATTCAGTTTGGTTTGAGCTCTTTGGGAATGAGTGAATAAATTTGACAAAGAATTCAAGTTAAATATATGGAAATTCTTTCTATCTTTGAAGTTTTAATATTACTCTATATTTAATAATATGGCAAACGAATCTGCTATAGAATTGATTTATGTGTCAATATTTTCCTGCTTCATCATCGATTTACCTAATGATGGAAGTGGTCAGGACTGTTCCCAAACAAATCAGAGTATTTGCATAGAATGTGCAACAAAAATGGTTCGTTTCTTTAGTCGTGAATTAATTACTGAAAAAGACGGATGGGGTCATTCAATTTCTTTTTCGATTTGGTTAATAATTCTTGGAGTTGGTAAGTTATCCAAAATATTTATTTACGGATTGAAACTAATATCATTCGAATTGCTCAAAATGGAGAAAACAAGAGAATTTATATTGATTACTTTACTTTCTTAGGAATTTATGGAATTCTGATGAATGCTCTCATTATTTTCATTCTAAACTCAAGAGATAAAAAGAATGGGCCATCGATGTTTGACTACCTCGTCACTTACCTTGCCGTTTTCGACATATTTTGCAGTGTTGCTTCCATCCTTGCAGCTACAAGCCTCATCGCCTCATTTTTGGTAAAAATATTTAACTGAAATAAGTTCAAAAGTTTTATGCACAAACGGTGGACGTCTCTAATTGAATCTATTTTGCTTGTAGAGGGCTGGATTTCTCGAGGATCAAAGTGGACATTATATTTTTACTATTATTCCAATATTGGACTGATGTTTACTCGTTCTTTATCAACCAACATGACTGTTTATATCAACATCTTTCTGTTATCTTGGTTTGGCACACACATTAAAAGTAAAGAAATGGCTTACAGAGGGTAAAATAAAGATGATTCCTGCCATCGTCGTGGTTACCGCCATTCTTCTCAGTATTCCCCGTTTTATCACCGCCTACGTAGATAAAAATTCAATGGATATTCCAAGTATTGAGGGTTTAGATTACATTTTATATCTTAGAACAATGTGGACATTCTTTTGGTACAAGACTTTGAAGGCTCCTAATGAACAATTGGATGTACCAGTACCTTTACTAATTTTATTGGTGCTTAATCTTCTGTCTTGGCGAAAGATGGTGGAAATTCAACGAAATAGACAAATTTTAACTTCAACACAAGTCAAAGATTTACAGCCTGTCCGAATGTTTCTCCCAGTTGTTACGATATTATTGCTTTCCAATGTTGGCCCAATTGCAGAAAATTTGATGGGGTTTGTTTACGGTGTTATGTACAGGGAGTTAACGTTGGCGACTAATCTCTCGCATGGGATAAATTGTGCGGTTAATTTCATTATTTATTATTGGAGGGGTAAGGCGTTTAGGAAAGATGCTAGGAAGTTATTTGTCAGGATGAAGCGCGTGGGTGGAAGGGTTTTTAGGAAGAAAACTAGCTGGGATGTGACTAATTCTGTTGAGGTTAAATGGTGAATAAATCAAGAATAACGTGTGTGTCTGTGAGTTAAGGCGGAACAGAAAAATAAAGAGAAGTTTTTTAAAGAAAAATCTTTAAAAAATAAACATCGCCTGATTGTAGCTAAAAAAAATTTTACAGAACATAACAAAATAAATTTCGTATTTTATAAGTCAATGACATAATTCATTCATTTGTTGTGCTGCGTTCAATTTATTTCTTCATATGTTGCACCACTTCAAATAGCATTAAAAAACGCGACAATATTTTAAGTTTTATTGGGAAAAGTGTGAGACCATAGATCTAAAAGTTACTTATGAGCACGCGTTGCGGTGAAGGAAGCTGGCTACCTCATCATCAGTTTCCTGGAAAGTACTCATGTGCCCTACTCCTCGTCATGAGAAACAGCTGTAACCGCAGCAATTACAGCTTTCCACCAGAGTTATTCTACAGTGATTCCCATTTGAAGTTACAATTAAGCACAGGAAATAAAGTTTTGCTTGGTTTATACATTGCATAATATCTGTCGGGTTATTACTAAACGGGTTATTATCATTTTCGACTGTTCTTACATGTTGTAGGTTTCACGATGCTGAAGCGATTGCAGCAAGTGTAATAAATTTTTGGTATTTTTTTATTGAACATGTTAAACAGTTCAGTAAATTTTCTTATATGCTATTGAAAAACAGAAGAGTTTAGACTGGATACCAAGGAGTTGATTGCCATGTAATGAAAGAGCAAAAATTACAATAATATTTACTTAGAAAATTTTTTATAAATAAAATTTGAATGATTGTAGCCAAGCTATGTAAATTGTAAAACTACCTGATATCATGTTGCTATAAATCTATGACATACTTTTTGGGATACGAAACCAGTCTAAAATGGCATTTGAAATATTTGACATATTTAACCAAGTTTGAAAATCTACGAATTTGAATTTGAAGCCAAGAAAAATTGGCGACTGGAAATAGCAAACTATGAGTCAACACACATCCACTCGTTGTGGTAAAACAAGTACATTGACTCAGTTTATTACTGGAAAGTCTAACCACGAAACTGTTTGTTGTTCGTCACATGGCAAAACCGAACGATACCAGAGCAAGCTACAGCATTTTGATACAATAATACCAGTATATTTATATACAACTTCCTGAGAGAATACTCACAATTCTTTGTATTACCTTCTATTTTGAGTTTCGATACAACGAAGGAAATCCCATTTTCCTTAAATTTAGCTTTGTTCGATTGCTGGGTTTTCCAAATTAAATTTTGTAAACTTTTGGAGCTATTCTTAACTCAATACGATTTTTGGTGATATACTCATCTACAATTATTATTGCAAAAACCACAAGGAAATGCGGAGGAAATTATAGTAGCTAAGTCTCCCTTGAGTTCAGCAATGCCATCAAAGAGGAAGTAAGAGCCAAGTTCAAGGTTTGTAACTTTTATTCGTATTGTGTATTGGACATAGAGTTTTTGCATTAGATGCAAATTGGCTTTTGCTGTCAATTATGGTTTGAACGAACAAAAGCTCTTGAAAAAGTATCTGAAATGAATAATCAAACGCACACAACAATACTTTCGGTGTATACCTGCCTAATTATTGATTTAAAAACGAGGCAAGAATGTTCAACGACAAACCCGAACGTCTGCGTAAAGTGTCCTGCCCTTTGGGGGTTTTTGACGGGAGAATTAATGACAGATTTTGGGGAAACTGGTCATATAATTTCCTTCGTATTGTGGATTTTCATAGTTCTAGTTGGTATGTTTTTAAAAATATACAATAAAATATTA
>JAANSM010000272.1:0-33542 GCA_036850725.1 Orchesella villosa | reverse complement strand
ACTATATGAAGGAATCGGTCATTTCTTGAAATCGTACGAGCAGTCAACGACTCAAGAAAGAACTAAAGAGTTAGACGACGCATTATCTGCTTTACAAAGGTAAAGCTAAATGCTTGTAGAAAGAAGAGTATCCTATAACAAATGCGCGACAGGAAGGTGATTTGAGATTTATTCAATTTTTACAGTGCTGCAGAGCTTGATCCGATGGACTATTTGGTATTACACTGGCTGGCACGAACGTATGCATATGCTCACAACTCCAATGAAGCATTCGCCGTTGCTGTCAAAGCTCTCCGAGCATTTCCATTCCATTTGCCCACCTTACAGTTAATTGTTCTATTGCTGTCAGCACAGAAAAACAATTATGATGCCCTTGCAGTGGTTGAAGAGGCTCTAGATGAATATCCAGAACATTTAGGATTTTTGCAGCTTAAAGCAGCACTTGAGGAAAAAACAAGTGGACCAGAGGTAAATTGAAAATCAAGTAAAATTTTTTTGAGCCTTTCATTTTAATTATTTTGGGCATTCTAGTAATTTCAATTTGTTTTGTTTTTTATTAATTTAACACAAAGACTGCTCTAGGAACTTTAAAACAAATGCTAATAATCTGGAAACAACTCTTTGATGACGGGAATCTGTTCATGCGTAGTGAAAGTCCAGAGTCAAGACATCCTGGTGGAACAGGAACAGGGACACTTCAACTTCCATCTCCAACGGATAAGGAATCAGTTTGTGAGTTCTTGTTTTATATCCACATCTGATGAACTTATTTAACAGCAACGTTAAATAAATTCTCATAGTTTAGTACAGTGTAATTCTAACCGTTAATTTTATTTATAGCAATGGCATCTTTTCGTGGTGGTACATCCATAGCAGGTTCATCCACGAACACCGCAACATTCGCTGGACAACTTCGTGCTGATGCCGCTCTCTCCGAAATAGCTTCGTCAATGTCGGTCCATGTAAGCAAATTGAAAGAAATTCTTAGCAATTAGTTAGTAAATGTTTGGTAAACAAATCAGTTTATTAGCTTCTAATTTGGATTTTTTGGGAACTAGGGATCTCTAATGCAGTTAATTCATGCCAGTGATTTGGCTTGGTCCGCTCAAATAAATATATGGCTTACATTGACGGACATGTACTTGAAACTGGAACAGGTTACTCAAGCTTCATCATCTTTAGAAGAAGCTGCTCAGATATCACCTAATCACCCCGATGTGTTATTTTATGTATGTTATTACTGTATACCAGTACCAGTGCACCCACAATGATCATTTCTTCACGTGTTTCAGGATAATTTTTGAAAAATTGATGATGTTTTAGAGAGGACAAGTTGCGGAAAGCCAAGGTGACTACAAGGAAGCTAGACGAGCATATGAAAGTGGTGTTGCTGTTTGTCCTACTCACATTAAAAGTTTACAAAGTCTCGCACTGATGCAGCATTACTTTGGATCCCACAGATTAGCAGAGAAAACACTTCAAGATGCTTTAAAACTTGATCCGTACGATTATTTTACTTGGTACAATTTGGGAAAAGTATTGGAAATTCTGGATGAAAATTCCGAAGCTGGAGATTGTATGGCCACGGCGTTAGAAATAGAATCAATTGTTCCAATTTTACCTTACTCTACCATTCCAATTTGTTTTGACTAGATATATGAATGATATATGATTTTATTTACGATTAATACAAACCTGTTCACAACTCACAACATCATAACCACAGTATGTAAACAGCAATTTTAGCTTGGAATATTATAATGGGAATAACTACATAATTGTATTTGATGTCGACATCCATAATGGAAGCAATATATGTATTGACGACGTAGAGTCTTATTGATTTATTAATAAACAGTTAGTATCCATTGAATAAGATTTATTGATTCAAATTGTCCTTAAATATTTTTTGGAAATGAAATGCACTCAATGTCAATATCCGATTTTTTCCCAACCTGCTATTTCACAGAGCATGATGATGAGTAACAAGTTAGCAGAAGAAATAGCAACCAACAGCTCCAACACCCACCACGGCTGCTACTGGCGCTCCAAATGTGGCACCAAGTATTCCAGCACCAACACCAGTAGCTCCCATGGATTGAAGTGTAGCAGCGACCGAACCTTTTACTATCCCTCCAGCTCCGAATCCAATCACTTCATGAAAGATAATGTTACCAAACATTAAAAAAATAATGCAAATCCATTTCCCCCTCAAAAAAACTCGGAAAGCATGGATGGGCAAACATATATTTCGAGGTTAGTAATAGAATGTACAATTAATTATTAATTTACTTACTCTCAAGAACAACAGCAGCGGAAGGTTGAACGCACGAAGTCGCAATCAACCCAATCAAGAGAATAGTTGTCAAAAAACTTCTGGAAGCCATCCTTAATCCAATCTCCTGTTTTCAGTAGTGGTAAATTTTCTTTCGTTTTCTGGTGTCTGGTACATACGACCAAATATCATGTATTAAATGCGGTTTTAATTTTAATATCAAATTAAGTGAAAATTATTGCATACGATTTGGGTTCGTAATTACTAGTTTTTTCCCCCAACTTACCAAAGAATCCCAAGTAAGGATTGATTACTGTGGAATAGTTAATCACTGTAAGTTTCTGTATATATAGAAAGAAATATGAATGCAGTAGTAGAACTGAGTACTAGGTTGGATGCTTGCAGGATGCAAAGCTGAATGCGATTGATCTTCTTTTTGCTTTTAGCACTTCGTACTGTACTACAGCAGTACTCACAAAATGCCAGTCATAAAAACGTGCAGAGCTTTACAGAACGTTTTTGTTATATATGAAATGAAACGACTTTCATGAGCAAAAAACGTGCAGATATTATGAGCTGTTGTCTGTTGTAGTTTTGCAAGTTGCATGTTAGCTAGTAGGTGGGTACAGGATGCAGATTAGATGATTGCAGCACAAAACTACGAAACGACTAGATGTTATAAAAGTAAAGTCCTATAAACAATAATAAACCTGCATACAAAAGTCACAAAGGATGTGTGCATCTTCATACAAAAAGCCATCGTCTAAAATGAATAAGAATTTATCTAAGTATATACCCGAAGAGAACACACACGTTATGAGTGTATTTTGGTTTTCGGCATAATCTAATACAAGTTATTGTCAACTTCCTGTCATAATAAATATGAAGAATGCTGATTAATTGTCTGTTGATGTTGGCTCAAGAGTATGTGGCATTTGTCGCATGTGGCAATTGTCGCATGTGGCATTTGTCGCATGTGGCATTTGTCGCATGTGGCTTTTGTCAATGTGGCTTTTGTCGCCAGACCATATTCCCGAAGAGAACACTCACACTTTATGAGTGTGTATTTTGGTTTTCGGCATAATCTAATACAAGTTATTGTCAACTTCCTGTCATAATAAATATGAAGAATGCTGATTAAAATGTGCAGTTTAAGTAGGAACTTGAACCGCAATATATATAAAATCGTTTCTTTTATGCTAACTCTGACACTGAAGCATTGTGAAAATATTATCGTAAAATGAACGACGCAGTAGAATTTGCGTGAATATTTGATATACTAGACAATGGGATTGGCTATAATCTGCGCACTATTTCAAACTTTACTTCTTCAGAAAAATAGGATTCTATACAAAATGATGCTATTTAATGGTGGAAATATTTTGTTCGGGAGTGCTATTTAGTTCAGATGAGTTCTACAAGCATTTATAGTAAATGAACTGCATTAACTTTCGTATATTATAATATTCATAATTGTGAAATGTCCTACTAATGGCATTTGGAGACTCATCCCAACAAACAAAAAACTATATTTTTCTATATTATATAATTCACAACCAATTGCTTATTCATGAACACGGTCAGTCGTCAACCCTAAAAATTCCTATTCCTGTTATCTCGCCATATTATTTCTTCGTCAATGTGTATTTTCCATTGTAAACGGGGCAGTTTGAGTCTGCTTCCAAAACGAGTTTCCCAACACTCTTCAGAAACTGACAGTCATCCGGGACTACAATGCTACCCGAGTTTTCAAAGTTCGTGACTTCAATTTTAAATCTTTTTTCCTCCCTGAATATCACCGGTTCCACTCGAATATACTCCAACCGTCTCATTGTCAACATAGCTCTGACCAAATCTGACGAGTAGATTCCAAAACATTTGTATTGCATAGCATATTTCTTTACGCATAACCGGATTTTTCGCAGCATGGGAAGTTCGAGAATTCGCCTAATTTCCAATGGGGATGCGGAAAGATCCTTCAAATCAATTACCTCAAGATTTGTTAGAAAGTCCATTGCCAAGTTTGGAATGGAAGAGAATAATTGAGTGCTCATATATCCGTCTTTCAAGTGTACTGTAGGAATCGCTACTGGAGTATGTCTATTAAGGAAATGAAAGATTCTTCCATCCTCTCCGCAATTATGGAGTTTAAGCAATTTTAAATGAGGGAAATCTTCAAAGCTTGCTCTAAAATCCAAAGGAGCTTGAAAGTAGTGGGAAATTGACAACACTTCCATTCTTTCTGGGTAACTGACAGCGCGTAGAATATTTCTTAGTACCCCTTGGTTGTGTATAAAATTCCATGGCTCAATGTACACTTTTAAAGTTCGCAAGTTCATTTGGCGGCCTAGAAGGACAGTCAGAATCTCGACATCCTCTGGAACGGTCACGTTGAACGACAGTTTTCGAAGACTTGCCCCAGGTAAATTTTCAACCCACTCCTGAATCGTACGCAGTCTTTCCCAGTTTCGGTTTCGAATCGCAACTAATTTAGTTTTCAAAGTTTCTGAACCAATTTGATTTAACAAGCTTTGTACATGGGTTGGTAAAGGATGCTCCATTTGCTCCTCAATCATTTCCCCTTCCAGAGAAAGCTTCAATGAGAAAAGGTTTGGACTTTGACTGAGAAATTCGATGGCCCTTCCATAGCAAATGTATGCAAAGCATCGCTGTGCGGTTGTTGGCTGTATTTCATCTTCTTCTTCATTAGGTTCTTCTACGGTTATAGACCTTCCCATGTAAACCTCTATATGAAGGGTTTTAAGCTTACTCGCTTTGATTCCTCCGAATAGTAAGAACATGGGACATATGTAGTCATTTGTTCTGCTGGAAAGTTTTACTGATAGGGATTCCAATTTATCCATTGTGTAAGGAACGTTTCTAAATCCGTTAATAATTTCACCGAGTGGACGAGTCTCCGCGGAAGGTTCCCGTTGGTACGTTTTTAAAGTGTAGTATGAGATCTTCCTCAGGTTTTTACAACTTGTTAACAGAGTTTCCAACCAGTTAAACCGCACCCCTGTTATTGTAATGGATTCCAAGTCATTTAGTTGTTGGAGAACTGGAAGCGTTGGTACTGGAGATGGTTGGGGGGATGGTCCTACAAAGGAGAGCCGTAACCCATGAACTTTTTTTTGGAATACAGTGTCAGCTATTTTTTCATACTCGATGCGAGAGTTTTGCTTCCTATTAAATTGAGGTACCACAACGTTGATTCCTACTTCGTAATCAACTAGATTTTTGAAGATGGAAGCAGGTTAACCTAGCGGATTGGATGTCACGAGGCGCCAGGTATTGGAGGACATGGATTTGAGCCTCAAAAAAGTTATAAGTTCATAGAATTAAATTGTGTGAAGGTGATACAGATAAAAGGAATTTTTAGACTACACATAATCTATAGTACCAGTTCATCTAGCTCCAAAAACGGAAAAGGCGAGCGCTTTCTAACAACAGACATTGTAGTTCCCTGTTTTGTTTGTTAAGTTAACTGGAGTATAGATTACTAACCTTTGGAAATTTAATCACAATATCAACTATGAACTACTATTTCAAACTATTAATGTGACTGGAAATGATTGTAAAACTTGTACCACACGACAGGCTTTTAGACAATGTTGTAAAAAAATTTTTGGGGCATTATAAGAACCGTAAAGATTCATCATAAATGAAACAAGAGATAATGAGTTGCTTCCCAAAACTGTTTCCATGTCCCGGAAGACAAGCTTTTCAGTGTCAAGAGACTTAGATGATAAGCTGTGAATACTTCAGTTTCTGATAATACTGAACTGATCATATCATTGATTATCCAGATCTCCATCTTCTTGGATGTAAATTTGGCTATTGATGTTTACATCTATTAAACCAACATCTAACTACAAATTTACCTTATAAATGTAAGGTATTGATTGAGGTAACAAAAGGTGTTGATGCACGTACGTGTAAAGGGGTGTGTAATCTAACGGAAACAAAAACCAATCAATGTATTGTGAAAATGAAAATGAAGTGTGGCTGTATCACAATGATGTGATATGATATCATCCATAACAGGAAGTATGACTCACTGCAACCATTTCTTTATGCATTGGTTTTTATCGTTGATGGTTAAAGAGTTTTGGAGAAGTAGAGGTTAATGTTTACCAGCTCACCTATCGTATTACGTGACAAAACTAACATTCTCACTGGCATTTCCAAGGACTAAAAGCATCCCCTGCTTATAACATTTTTGACGTCTGTATCAATAGAATCTATGCCAGCATTTCCGCTGCTAATTATTATTATTATGATATTATTTATGAGAATACAAATTCTCTTTTATAGCGGTATAGTCAATAGTATAATGCACTTAAAAACTTGTTACATATCACATCATGCATGGAATAAGTGTGCATGAGCATGCTTATACCACGCTCATCGTCAGTATTGCATGGTATAATAAATAAAATAATGTGAGATCGAATAGTGAGACGTACTTTAAGCTAAATGAGTTTTTAATAGTAATCAGTAAAACCTTTTTATGCTTAAACTCGTGTATTCTTAACTGTAAATCCTTCCTGACTTCCAAGATTTTCGCCGTTTTTTATTAGGTTCGAGGTTCATAAGCATCATTCATTTTTTAAGGCTATAGGTACACATGCATTATGTATTTAGACTAAATCAGTGGCAGTGACTAATAGAGCTGTTGACAATCTCAATTTCAAACTTTTTCTTTTAAGTGCTTTCTGTTTAGCTCTAGAACTTTGACAAATAAAAGCGAAACATTCCTTGAATTATAATACATTTACACAACAGAATCCCTAAGAAAAAGCACATAAATTGTTGAATGCGTTTTCGATCAAGTTTCAGCTTCCAATTATGGCTACGAAAGTGAAAGTTTTGGTATTCCTTTTTATTTATAGTTTGATGCATACGAACAATAAATTTGCAAACGCAATAGTCAACGAAAGATTCCAAGTTCCAACACCTGATATGCATCCCTCTCAAACACAGTCTCAAGTGATTAATCCCAACCATCCAAGTTGGTCAGGCGTGGGTCATCACAATGAGCCCAACATCAAGTGGAATCACTACTTAAATAAAGATTGCCAAATTGACAACGACTGTTTCCCAACAAGAACACTTTTATACTGCATTAGTTCCCGTTGTAAGTGTATCAGTAAAGGTGCAACATTTCTGAATGGAATTTTCTACAATTATAACATGGAATGGAATGATCCTGCTTCCCAATGTTTTTCCCAAACTGGATCTCCTTGTACCTTAAAAGAATACTGGTATTCACCAGAAACCGTTAGGATGGAGTGTGTTACAAGTCACCAATGTGTTCCATTATCAAGCTCCATAGCGAAAGGGATTATTGCAACTCAAGGTTCAGGTTCAACTAGCTTCGGGTCTCAAGTGTCCCCACAACCTTCGAGACAACTTTATGCTCCATATTTTGGGTCAGGAGTGTCCAGTTTCAGTGGTACTGCTGCGACTGCACAATATCCACATGATCAACAATTCGAAGGAAGCAAATCATCCACAGCAAACAACATTCAATGGGGGATATGTGTTGCTGAGAATCGGAAACATGAACCTCACAGCGATGATGGAAGTTCATTCTCATCTGGGAACCGTATCAAAAACTCCATGAATAATGTAGTTGTTTATTTTAATGTTCTTGCTGCAATTCTGGTCGCATCATTGGGAACGAAATAATGACATATGACACCAAGCATATCTCCGTACTTGTTCGTTATATTATCACTTGTAACATATATACGGATATGTAAACATTACTTCATGTAAAACAAACACTTTTTTGTAGTCAATAATACATACTTTTTTGTACGCTTACATTTACATATAACAATTTGTTTGAGTATTTTCTTATAATTATATCAGTACCGAACTATCCGTAATTTTATCAACTTATCATGGATTTGAAAGTAGGGTATGAGGTCTGGAATTGGATTATGTATGTGGTTTTAAACCAAATGAGAGGCATTTCCTTTCCATGCTTTCTGTTTCCACATCCAACATCGCTTTTATCTGTCATTCATGAATGTCCATACTTTTTTAATGTTATAATAATTATTGGTTATTCAAGTTACAAAATGTATCTTAAATTTCACAAAAAGACTATTTTATTTGTCTGGTTATTGTTATTCTTTGAGCCATTCGTTTTCTATACAAATGCTTCCAATCTCAAACTTCTTTTGGAAAAGGAAATCATCAGAAGGAAAACTGCAATTGAAAGACTAGATTTCTGGCCTGGTTTATTTTGCTGCGTTTACGAAGATTGTAATTTTGCAAAATCATTGCTAATCTGTGAAAACAGTACATGTGTGTGCCCACATGATTACCAGTTTGGAGGTGGGATCTTTGTGAACATGGAGTGGAACAATGAGATTGGGAAATGTGTCAGCAAAATTGGATCCGCCTGTGATGTAGAACATACAGATTCCAGTGGGATTGGTTGTGTTCATGGGGCAATATGCGAGCAAATAAAAGAACTTCCGGACGGAATGGGTCGCTGTGGTAATGCTTGAAAATCTTGTTTGTAATCTTTCTTTTTGTAAACTTCTTTACATATTCAATTTGAATAAAATATGTGTTATCAGTTATCACATACCAGTCTGTACAATTCACCATGTAATTCATATGCTTTTGCATTATTAACTGGTAAATACAGTAATTGCCTAACTAACAGCTAGAAAATGACTATTGGTTCTTATTTATTTCTAAAAATGTTCGACGCAACAATAAACAACCATACACAGCGAAATCCATCAATCTAGCTCTGCCTGTTTACAACGTTTCATGTTTTGGTAATAGATAGGTAAAGCAATTTAGTACCGGAAATACCATTTGATAATATTGAGGTTGATACTGTTGATAGCATACTAATTACTTCTTGGTTCTGTCAAGCCTCACATTAAATCATCCTTACTTCATCTTCTTATGACACCCACATGTAACCGAAAAAAATCGTTAGGTATATATTTATGTAATGAATTCACAAGACAAGATGTACGTATAATATGTTGTGTGTGTTGCATGTATGTATATGTACAGATCTATGTATCCTATATTGAAAAAGGCTCATCATTACAATACCCTACTCCTCCTACCACTATAATCTTGGCGATTGTAGCGATTGTCTCCGACCCAAATTGTCAAAAAAGGTTACCAATTCCCATCAGTTTTATCTTAATGTATTTGGGCGCAATGCATTTATGAGAACAAAGTTTAGGATAACGAGAAAAAATGTAGTAAGACATCCGTAATACAAATGCAGTAATCTTATAATTACTGAGTTGTATTGATTTCGAGTTATACCGTCATTTTAAAAGCCTTACTAAAAATAATGATGTCATTGAGATGCTCAAAGTTTAAAAAAATGTTCGCATTCATTCATTCATTCGGAAGCTGTCTCTGTGACTGGGAATGTTTTATATATACTTATATTGTCACAATACATTTAGCTCAACTTTAAGATAAGCCTGGAAAAGAAATGGATAGGAATAGCCGTTTCTGGTTATATATACTATTTCTATGTGTATTAGAAATAAAAGTTAGCACTGACGGGCAATGGATTCCATTTACTGGAAACTCACAATCAGGTGGAGGAGGATTTCCTTCAAGTGGTGGACATTTGTCTGGGGCATTTATGGATAACGCTAGGTCTCCATATGGGAATCTACATCAGCACGGTTCAAGTTCATATGGCTTGAGGGAACCATTATCTCCATCATCAGGCTACTCCACTGACGGCGCATTCATGCAGACTGGTTCCCCAGGATTTTCTCCTTCGCAAAACTTTCGTGATCCCTCGCAATTTACAACACGGATGTCGAATTACTATGAAGGAGGTGCGGGAGGTGATAGAAATCGCTTTCCTCAATATGGCCAAGGGTCATCATCTTCAATGTCTACAAAATCTAAATCTGTTTCTGGAGACTATTGCCTTGAACCGTTGTTATCGTGTGATACAGTGAATACCGTTTTGTACTGCATACAAGGAAGATGCACATGTCCAAATGGGTGGACACTATCTCCTGGCAATCTCCCATTGAATACAGTGTGGCACCCGGGATTACGACGCTGCGTATCTGTGGTTGGAGCTGGATGCCACATTGTAGCTTCCATGTCAGCTCCATTTTCATCACCACAATTTGAAAGTAGTGGAATGTCAGCAGGAATTAATTCAAAATCGTCACTAGCGTCAACATCAACATCTCCAACAAAAGAAATTGCGTCATCCATTTTGAGAGGGCTTATGGGAATTCCACCAAAAGGGAGTGGCTATGTTTATTGCCAACCTGGAGTTCAATGCGTTAGCCACCCAGGTTATCAAGAAGTAGGTGTTTGTAGTGGATCTAAAATTACGTTGTCATTAAGTTTTATGATTTTTATGTGCCTAAATTACTTATTGGTGTAATAAATATGAAACTGAGTTTGAGGTGTACTTTTTTGAAACGATAATATAAAATATAAAATGTGATATAATCGAATCAATTATTTCGATCCGACTAATGCCAGAATCATGGCAGTGCCACAGCCCACAGCTTAAGATGCGTATTGAATTATTGTAAATTATGTTCTTTTGTGGCGCAGTTATAAATTAATAGCATATCATGAAATATCAGACTATTTATGCTGACATATTATTCAAAATAGAGTACAGCTTGGAAATTTCAATCAATTATTGTATTATTAACTTGTTTATTTGTCAAAAAAAGTATTGAGTCAATCTGAATTCACATTTGTAAAACACACATTCAGATTTTAGGGTTGTTCTGTTAAGGAAAACTATAGATTGCATAAGCTCATCAAAATTCATCAATTATGCTGGACAACACGAACAATATCGTACTGGTGAGAATGTTGGTGCGTATCCAGATAACAGAGGCTGATCCAAGAATGTGACAGCCTTTTTTGTGTCAAGATTTATCCAGTTACATAAGTAGCCCGTTTGAGTTCCGGGAGGTCCCATAGACGAACATGTGCATCGTTTACTACCTACACAGATTACCTACAAACAATTAAGGATACTAAATACATTTTTTGAAATGGATTTAATAAAAAATTATGATTTTAATGCAAATTCAAACCTTGAAAGGCACCCTTGGCCCCATGTCAGCTATCTAATAAAACGTTTAAAAATAAATCTGGCCATAAATTCGTTACATTTAAGCCTAGGTGCAACATTTATTTTTATATTGCTTTAATATGTAAACTATTAAAATATTCAGACTTACTAACGGTCCACGAGCATCACATCTACTAGGAGGACAACGGCATCCAAATGGGTAGTAGGCACTGATGGGAGCGTCATGTAAATCATGGTTCTTCGGAACACAGTCACCTTTTAAAAAAAAATTAACCAATTAATTATGTCTTCCACTTTTCTGTATGCTACGATATCGAGCATATAAGGTTAATCAAATACCTCCACAAGTTGGCATACACAGGTAATTTCCACCGAAATCTACTCCTTGTCCAAACACAGTCTCAAAAAAGGGTATATGAGTGCTATGATCAAACCCAGTGCACTCAATTAATCCTAGTTCTCTCATAACGAAAGGGAGGGTCGAATCTAATAAAGCCCGTGCTGATCTGTTGCCGGAAGTCAAATCGAGGGATGATGAATCTTTCACTTCAATTTTCTTTTCATCTATTTTGTCCACTGATGTTGTTAATGATGTTGCTACAAACTAATATGTATACAATTCATATAAGTATTTGTTAAATTTGATAGCTTTCTTCACAATTTGTATATTTGGCTTTTATAAAATAAATATAATAGTTTACCACAACAAGCAACACCACTGGAACTTGTGCAATATTCATTTTGAAATAGTATATCACTTAAATATAATACACTAGATTAGAAGAATGGCTAGGGGGTTGGCTGGTGCAGTCGAAACTGAAATAAGAAGCATAACGCAAGTTTTATATACTGTCAAAACTTTCTAGAAAACTTCGCTCTTTTTTATATTCTTTAGTGAAGTGAAACACCAAACCGTTTAAAACAGTTGTTTTTCAAGGTTCACATGCATATGAAAATGGTACCCAACACACCATACACAATTAAGTTCATACGGGATTACGAAATAAATCGAGAATCCAGCTTTCCAGCTACACGTAAGCGAAGAGAAAACATCTTAGGTCCATTGTCATTTTGTAGAATTTGGGTCAGATACTAAAATCCAGGAAGTATGTATATGAGAATGCATAAGATGCGACAGTAAAAGTCAAGGGTATATAACCTTGAACTACATTATGGCATGTTTTCAACCAGTCGTATTGATTCAATACGTTCACACGTTCAGGGCGATATATTCGTCCAACGAAAAGGGAAAGTTTATTGGAGCATTATTCACTCTTACTTTTCATCTATCGCAGTTCCATTCCAGTTTCAGTTCAGCATTTGAAAGTTGCTTCGGTTGGAACCGAATAAATTAATTCATAATTCTAAATTGTGTTCCCAAAAGTATAAAAGATGGTACTAAAATAATTGTCATTTAGGCAATTATTGCCTAAATGACATCTCTACAAACAAATAATGCTTACTAAACTTCATACATAATATATGCAATGCCCAAATGAATATTTATTTTATAAATTTTACAAGTTTTTAAGTCAGAAGATTATCAGTCAACGAATAAAGAATTTTGTATAAATTGAAGTGTAAACGTTTACGGAACATATGCTCTCCCATTTACTTTAATGGTTTCAGAGCAGCAGCAAAATCCGATAACTTGAGGTGTCTAAGCCCTTCAATGTCGGCGCAACCGGCATCAGATCGTCCACCGCTCTGCATAATATACAAAATAAGCTTTGTTAAGGAAATGGCCCATAAAAAATAGAATCACTTAAAAATTATTCAATCAATCATTACCAATCCACAATTGAGCACATATTGAGCCCATTGCTCATATTGTGGTTTTAGTGGCTGTCCCTCAAAATCTCCATTCCACAACTCCATCAAATCTCTGGACAAATTAGTTTCCAGGAGGCCATCATCAATAATAAAGCCATTAGGAAGAAGTGTATAGCGTCGCTCACATGTCCAAGTGATTTTATCAACGTTTAAAGTCAAGCTAAGGTTGGAGAGCTGAATACCAACGGCTGGAACAAGTCTGTAATCGGCTGCAATTCCATAGGCAGCATCAACGATCTTAAGGTAGGCAGGAGATTCTCCAATTTTTGTCTCACCCGTGACGTTGTTGGTAATGGAGTGGTGATAACTTTTCAGTAAACTTAACCCCTGAAAAGGTGTATCTTTGATGGATAGATATGATTTAGTTAGGACTTGTTGTGTTGTTTGATGGTTGTTGGTTTATTCATTTTTTATTTTGAAGTTGTACGAGTTGGTTGGTGCGTAGTCTTACCACACTCATACAGCTTGTCCTACCATGCTCATATTGCTTGTCGTGCCATGCTCATACTGCTTATCTTACCACACTCATACTGCTTATCTTACCACACTCATACTGCTTGTCTTACCACACTCATACTGCTTGTCGTACCACACGCATACAGCTTGTCGTACCACACTCATACAGCTTGTCGTATCACTCTTATCTCTTTTGTCGTGTCAGCCTTTGTTTGGGTGTCGTACCAGTCCATACTTATGCATACAGGATAATAGTGCAGCCAATATTTCTTGGATTAATTATTCGATACTGTGCGGATGAGTTTGAAGATCCTTACGGATATATATTTGCTGGAGGTTTACTATTGGCATCAGGTATGAAAAATTTGTAGAATTTAAATTCAAATACCATGTATGCAATGATATTTAAGTGTGGTTTCTGTTGACTATGATATTTTTCTGTTATAGCTTTATATACCGCTCATCATCATCCATATTTCTTTTTCACACAACATTGTGGAATGCAAATCCGGGTTGCTACTTTGTCTCTTATTTATAGAAAGGTATATTAACTGCTTTTTTCAAATCAATGGAGTTTTAAATAGCTAAAGGAATGAATATTGTTAACCTAAATTAATCCTATTTACAGTCATTGAAACTTAGCCAGGCAGCGATTGAGCCTTTGTTTGGATGCCGTACCAGTCCATACATTATGATTTTTTCTATTTTTCGTCGTTTAGCATGAAAATACAAGTCACTAAAAAAAGTCATCCGCCTCTTCATTAATAATGTATGAAATTTACCTTTCTATAGTGAGTGAGAGTCTTCCGATTGATGAAAACTATAATATTACTTGAGCTTACCTAGAAACAAATCCTAAACATGCTAAAATATCATGGTGTTGTAAGTATATTATGGTACTGTAGGTATGCTTCTTATCTTATTAGGTTACATCCGTAAGTTAAAAAACTAAATGTTTCATAATACCCCGACAGGCAAGTTATTATACATATTTACATTTATGCTAACGCATTAAGATTCATGTATGTATTTTATATGAACTGATATCGTACAAATGAAATACTATATATTATATGTGTCTTTATGACGAATCCTTGTTAAAAAAATGATTTCATTACAAAGTCATCCGCCTCTCATTTTGTCTCATTGTTTTAAGCGCTTGGTTTTTATTATTAAAATACTACAAAGGTATGTACTACGTTTGAGTTACTAGAGAAGTATTAATTACTACACATGTACGAAGTACAACAATTATTTTGGGATTGAGAAATTGAGTTTAAACTGGTGGTTTGTACATAGGTTATTTTTGCAGCTTCTGAAGCAATATTCATATGTGCATATTTTGTAAGTCTCATTAGTTTTTGTACAAAAGACATTAAATTGGAAACTACTTGTGGTTGAATTTTGGAGCTTATTAATAAATATCACCTTATCCCTTATCTTAATTGGTATACCAAACAATGATTTTACTATAAACCCATTTAACAATGTTCGACTTAGTAAAAATCTACATCTCTTTGCCTCAGTTGGGCATACTTTACATATGGCTTCTAGAAACAACTCCCTATAATCGACTGCTGCTGATTCAAAACCAAATGTAATATTGAAAGTAGTTAATAAAAATTACAAAATTACAAATTTATAAACATTGGGATTGAAATTAGACTTCCGTAACTAAGCCTCACATGTGAAAATCGTTCTTGCAAATGGGCTATCGATAGAACATGTTCTTATTCTATCTTTCCTGTAATATCTATCAATAATGGTAAATGAATGGATAAGAAATGAAAATTGGGTTGTTTTAGTTCATACTTTACATAAATTAAAATTCGTCTTTAAATCTGCCTCATCATCATTACGGATTTAGTCGGCTTAAGCAATACTCCTCCCCTACGTTCTTTTCACACCAAGTACATGGTTTCCGATCTTTCACTGGCTCAAACAGGGGTAGCGTTTTAAGTTGCAACTTCTTTTTACAGGGTGCACAGGCTGTATCAAAGTTTACAGTTTCTTTCAAAATTGTCTTGTTGTGATAATCCAATAGACTCTTTATCATTTCCTGGTCCATGTCACGCAGTTTTAGTTTCTTTGTGATTGTCTTGTCAAGTGGGACGCTCACTTTTACATCTACTTCTGAGGTCCTTTCAATGATCAATGGAGCAGTGGGTCTGTTGATCAAATCTGTCACGTCGAATGAATAGGTATGTGTTTCTTCTCTTTCCTTTTTTAGGTCGAGAAATAAATGAAGTAGTAAGGTTATGAGTAGTAGTTTATGCATTTTATGAATGAATACTTATGGTTATAAAATTATTATTATTTCATACATAGTTGTGCATGGAAATCGCACGAAAGCCTTGGTAGCGGGCAACAGGTACACTGACACAACTACAAAATGACTCTGTACACTTTTCAATTATCTGGTTTGTAACAAGAGAGCTGGGCAAGACGTTCATTCGTCCAAATACACCTAAAACAAAAGGATAATATAACATCATTAATATTATTATTATTATGGACTACAGATTGTTATACAGAAATTACAAAAACTATTACTTATTACTTAGTAACTCTCGTCTAATTGTAATAGTAACTGTTCCATTTCTGTCTTCTTCTTTCAAGTCTTCTTGGTGCAAGCCTCTAACTTCCATAAGGTAAATCATTTCTTCTTTAATCTGTGTCACAAGTGCTACGCAACCTTGACCTTGAACAATTGCAACAGAACCTACTCCCATTGTGATTAAGGATTTCTTCACTGCGTCTATGAAATATGAAGAATATTATGATTATGAATAAGATAATACAGCTAAGATAAATAAGATAAGAGAGAGAGAGAGAGTAAGTAGATGTTAAGAGTACTAGGGTACGAACTTATAATTGAAGTTGCTTTGATTCTGCTTTCATCTCGCCCCATGTATTTATAAATTGCTGTCATTAGTGGAACATGTGGGTGTTTAGCCAAATGTTGCAAGTAGCACTTCATGAGGCCTACTTTCTCGTGTAAAAACTGAGGTACAATTAGTTTATGAATTCTTTCCTCTCCAATATATACTAATTGTCCTAATGAAGAGTCAGTTGTGAGGGGAGAGTGCATATTGTCTACTAGAGTTCCCTCAAAATACCCAGCAGCCGAAAAAACTCTCTTTAGGATATTTTGTACTCTATAATTGGTTTCGGATGGCTGATAATCAGATACTGGATACTGAAGTGGTCCCGATACTGGTCGTTTGGTGAACACACTATTATTGAGCAGTTGATGAGGATCCATGCTTTTCAGAGGCGGATTAGTTGCTGAATGGACAGAGTTGCTCCCAGAATCGCCATTTTCATTTGCCTTGTCATTTTCATCATTAATTATTACCACTTCCTACATTAAACTGTCGTCATGTACATCAAGATCATCATCCAAAATTTGCTGTCGAGCACTCGCATCATCTACTACTTTGCTCCTCTTGGTACGGCTCAATTTATTTTTACCACCATTAGATGATGATGACTTCTCTTCCTTCTTTCTTTTTTTCGTTTGAATTTTCACATTAGATGAAAAAGCTGTGACTTTGTAGTCCTGAAAATTGAGCGTAGTATTCTTGTCTTTCAAAATGAGGTCCCTAATAAAATTGAGACTGAGCACGGTACATTTTGTTGTAGATGTTAGCAATTCAGCATGCGTAACCCCTTCCTTATAGTCTTCTTGTAATATGATAATGATCTTTGGTTGATGCTGATGCTCCTTTGCTGATTCTTTATCTGATCCAACTCTAAAAAAAACATGTTCAAATATATCATTTATATTGAGACTTTTATAAAATAATAAAAGTCATCCGCCTCTCTCTCTCTCTCTTTCATTGTATCATTATTGGCTTTTTTCCACCACTTACTTTCCACCACAATACGTAATAACATCTCTGACAACGGGCCATACTTTTGCGTTTGTACAAATTGTAAAGTTAAGTCCTTTTAATGCAATTGTGTCCAGTGTTGCTGCTTCAATCACTCTGTGATAAAATGGGCAGTCGTAGTAGCTTTCCTTTTGGGATGATTTGTGACCATGTGCAATATGAGCACATTCCATCTACTCCAACAACAACAGGATTGAGAAAATGAAAGAATTATTATAATAATAATAACGAAAAACACACCACACTAAAAAACTCACCAAGCAAGAGAGCCCCACCATTTGACTTGTCTTTTCTTGTACAATTGGCTGAACAACGAGTATATCCGCCTTTTCCTCTTCATCAACAATTGTGGCACCAAGCTTTTGGAGTAGAATTCTTAATTTGTCCATATTCATCAAGTCTATATGGTCTTTTTGTAACAAATCGGGGCTCATCCATATAAACTTATTTTTGAAGTTTGACCATTCAACAAGAGGAATGTTAAGAGGGATAAACGGCGGAACACTGAATCTTTTTCGGTCCATAACTCCAAATATCCACCCTAGAGTGACTGGAACATATTGGACGCGATGATCTGGCTTGTCGTTCCATTCATGCGCCAATTCCTCTGATCCAAATACTACCAGCGATCCGTATTTAAGACATGATTTCCATTCTCCTTCTAAAATGAAATATTGTTCATATTCATATTCAACATTAATTTTAAAAAAAGGATTCATCATTCATCTTTAAAATATTATTCTTCATGTAAAAAAAAGAAGTTTAAAAAAAAAGTATATATAAACTCATGCATACTCTCTTCCATTATACGTTCCCTCAGCACTTTCTCCTCTTGATCACTAATGTCCAGACCAATTGGAACAAAATAAAGTCCTTCCCACTGTCTTGCACGTGGCAATTCATCCAACTTGTACAGGCTCCCAGTGATAGATTTAATTGCAGACGCTAGGAGTGTGAGGAAATCTGATCCAACTAACTTGGTGGACATGGCTTCATCATTCTTTATGCTGATTAATTTTGATGTAAAAGAAGCGTTGGGCCAGAGTCGGAGTTTTTGACTAGGTTGTACAACAATCAAGTCTGCAGTTTCTTCCTTGTCAACTATGATACCATTGCATGACACTATCAGTTCTTTTAACTTGTCCACCTCTTTCAAAACTTGACACTCATCTGCAGTTGGATTCTTAAAGTCTCCATCCTCTATTGCTATATGTAAAATGTAGCATTTTACAGAATCCATGATGAGAGAGTCCACGCTTTTTCGTTGTAATTGGAACAGTTTGGTTTTGCTGTGTGAACACATCTCTGTTAGAACCGCTAGTCCAAATACACTTTGGAAAAAAATACACAAAATAAAATAAGATTTTCTTTTCTCATCTCTTACATATGATCATTCTTATCATGAGCTTATCATCTTGACTCTCGATATCATTGAGGTTATTGTGTGGTGCATTGAAATTTTGTACCTAGCAAGTGGGAATGCTTTAAATATCGCGTCCTCTGCCACTTTGTCTCGTTTTTCTAGGAACATCCATGGCGAATCTTCGTCTTCATCTGTCGCATATTGCACTGCTTTTTCAACATTTTCTACGATGCTGACTGATATTTCAGCTTTCGTGCATGTGTCAGTAATCCATAATTTTGTCTGTTCCAGATCATCGTCCAAGGTTTGACTCGTGTCATTCAGCACTACGATCGCAGAGGACTGATGCCTTATTAACGCACTTTCTAAAATGCTACGACTTAGCACACTCTTCTTCTTCTTCATTTTTCTGTAATGCCGTAGTAATCGTAATGTAATGGAATTCAAGGAATCTTTAATTTAGGATATAAACTGTGATTTAATTATCAACTATTAAGTGAAAGCTAAATAACAAGCGTCAAAAAAAACTATCCACCGCTTGTGAGGAGAACTAACTACAATATTTTTAGCAACGTCAAACAGTACAAACGACACACTAAATAGTAGTAAATGGTGTGGTTGATCGAAATTGTGCTTTTCTCGTGCTTTTGCTTTTCCTGCACGCAGCTCCTATCCGAGAAAGAGAGGAAAAGCTTTTACTGTTTTCTCTGACCTGCGCATATGCATCTATCTGCGTTCGGGTGGTACATAAAAGCTCATCATGATATCCGTGTCATGTTGTCGTGTTGTCGTGTCGCATCGTGTCAGTTGTTTTTGTTAGAGTCTGTGATTGAAAAATCTGTAAATCTTGCTTCAATATCAATTTTAATTGTTTTTTAAACTGTTATTTTGAACAGACTTTCTTGTGGGATAAAAATAATGGAAACTCCTAGTTCTAGTTATAGCTTTGAAGTGATTGACGAAAAGTTGATTTGCTTCCTGAGTGGAAAGGTTGGAGAATTAAAATATAGCTCGTTCCAACATGCGTTAAGAGAATTTGAAGACAAAGATGATGGGATTGAATTTTTAACTGATGAATGGATATTAAAGTTTGTAGAAGAGATGAAAGGGTTCTTCGTTATAAACTGGAACAATCAGACAATGGGATTTCCGATATGTCCAGTCCAAGATACACGTATGTCTGAGCTAGTATCTATGCATAATATATATGAGATAATTGACACGAAAATGTATGGGATGGGATGAATAATTGTTGGAATTTTTAAGAGAGGCGGATGACTCTTAATTTCTACTTATTATTATTATTTTTATTATTTTCATCTCAACTTTTTTTTAGCATGTCCGTTTTTCACTTGTGCTGGGATTAGCTGTCCTAATCATCCACCAATAGTTGATACTTGTAGCGTGGAAATAGATGATGTGTCTTCATCAAGTGGCTGTAGTATGGATGATCCAGTTAGTGAAGAGATGATGAGTGCCACTAGTATGATTAGTGTCCCCCCATTGGTCATACAATCCTTAGATGATGCCAATGTTGGTATGTATTCATGATGACTTATGTAACGGAATTTGATCTATATATTGTTGGGCATTCATACTAGCGTGTTAATAAAATTCATGTGTGTATTGTCATTCGTGTATAGTCATTAGGAAGCTTTTGACTGAAGTTAAAACAAGTTTCGGTATCAAGGGACATGTAACGAACCCATCTGTGTTTCGCAAGTTATATGCTGAGCTAAAAAACTCAAAAACATTGACCTATCACTCTACTGAATTAAAATACAGTGTGTTACTGTATGAACCAACGTCTTACAAAGCCGCTAGGAGTTCTGCGAACAGAGAACTTTGCTCATTTTCATTTATAAGTAATGATTCATCGTTGGCTTTTTACGTATGCTGCCATCCAGGTAACTAATTATTATTATTCTTACAACAATCGTTACAATTTTTTAAATCCGCTCGTGTTCTGTTCGATCTTCAGTTGTTTAGCTTAATCGCAGATACACCATAGTATTCTTTCATTAATGTGTATAAAATAGGATGCTGTAGGGTTGGATCTGAAGTACAGTTTTCATTAAGTCATTTTTGCTGCTCAGAACATGCATCCCCTATTCAAACGTCATCTGTGCAACACACCACAACGCGTGAGATATTAATTTGCATGAAAATTCAATTAATATTATTACAGGCTCGAAATATTAATCGAAAAATTAATATTATGTATTTATATAGGGGCTCGAAATTGGATGGTAATGGCTCTAGAGATGTTACTAGAAGAACTAAACGGGGATGGTGGGATCACACCATTTAAAGCAACAAACCAACACTGGATGCGGTTATTGAATCAGTTAAATCGATTGGGTGAGAAAGGGTTACGCATTCCTTTTGCTGGAACTTTCCTTACACTCTTTATTGGGAGAGATAAACCAACGCTTAACTATAAAATTGGCAATGTAAATACAAAACTTATTGTATTTATAAATTTAAAAAAAAACGTTGTGACAAAAAATTTTATTCTTTCTTTATATTTTTTTGGTTCTTTATCTTAGAATGGGACTACTAATCGACTTTGTATTGCCCCGTTTTGTCTTCGCATTCCTGTGCCTCATTCAGAACTACCATTTTGTACAGTGTGTGTCGGCATGGAGCAGTTGACTAATTACTCCATCGATGTGTTGAATGTAAAGAATTATGGTGCATTTATAAGTGGACTTTCCCAAGAGTCAATTGTGTGGTTAAGTGATCTTTTTGAATGAGTCTCTTTTTTAAAATTCTAGTAGGATTAATTCTAGTAATAATTAATTCTTGCTTATCACTTAAGTTTTAGAAGCCGTTATAACATTTTATGTAGGAAGTACTGTTAGTCATACTCTAATTAATGAACAATTAATGATTAATTCTATTCAATTTCAAAATCGAAATTAAGAGAATCTTCCCGTTCTCCCCAAACTTTATCTATTAGCTCGACTTCCATATTATTCTCATCGACCGCATCATTTTTACTACTACTTTCATCATCATCTTGTATCATTATTTGCTCATCATCACCTTCGACATCCGTCTTTTTTGTGGGTACCCGATCAGGAAAGTGAGATGATGGACAACTTCTTGAGTGTGGGGTATTCGAGTTGAAATAGTCATTCTATTTCAAACGCAAGTTTTTTTTAAGTACATATATAAATATTTCGTTTTACTTATTATGAAATGTTACATAATAATAACTTACAAGACAGGAAAATGTCCTAGCTCTTAGTTCCCATGTGCATACTCCATCCTCTATTATTTCATCTGTTATAATTGTGTCTGCAGTAGCTGGATCAGTGTTACTTGATAATATTGTTGCTCCTAACTTGGAGACAATCCTTTCAGCTCTAATTTTATCATTGGGGCACTTTAACAGTATTGCAATTCTGTAATTGACAAGATTCAGCCGTTCCATGAATGGTGGAAGGAAAGGTGGTTGAACAAAAATTGGTGTCGCAATCCTCTTCTCCTTCAAGCATTTTGAAAGCCATTCTGAAGTGAGACAGTTTGTATTTTGAGTTCTAAGACAATATATCTCTGCGGATGTAAACTCATCCGCCTCTTCAAATGTCTTGAAGTTTGGAGGGAGAATCCTCAGTGCACTCGCGACATTTGTTATGGATATCCTTCCTCCTAATTGACCAAGTGCTCGCATTAAAGTTGGGTCCATCTTTAAATGTGGAAGTTTGAATATCAAACCTGCAAGTGGTTTAGCAGGCCATGACGTTAAAAGCTCTCCTTCCTCAAACTCTTCCTTTAGTAAACTTTTAGTAATCCATTCTTCTCCCTTGACCAAAACATTAGTTCGTTTAGCTAAAATTCTCAACAGCTCTTGTTGGGTTTCCATATTGGATTGTGAGGCGGCGTTTAGCATTAAAACTGGAGCAAATGGCATAATAACTAGTTCTACGTTAGCCAAGTAATGAGACTCTGCCGGCAAGAGGATCCCATTGGAATATTTTATATTTTTCTTCACTTTATCAATTCGTTCTTTCCAGTTCATTTGGATTTGTGCTCGTTTATTATATTCTTCTCTCTTTGTGACGCTCATTAGTTTTACCATGTCATCATCCAGTCGCCTGTCAAATTGTCCAGTCTCGAATATATAACATTGTTTAGCCCCCAGTTCTAGATTCTTAAGTGCGCATCCATTCCATGACCATTTTTGCGGATTTGTTTGCAAAAGTTTCTTCATTACATTCAAATGTAATATACTATATAAATAAGACGGATAAAATAAGAATTTTATTATTATTATGTGTAAGATTAAAACAAAAATTTAAAAGAGGCGGATGACTCTTAATGAAGGCAAAATAAGGCATCTCAAAATAACAATCTTAATGAGACACATGTATTAAAAAACAAAAATATATATGCTTCTCTGTGATGAGATCATGAACAAACTGACTATTACTACTACAGGACCACTACTGCACTACTGTACCGGAAATTGCATCTATACTACCATATACCACTATATAACCGATTTTGAATTTGTCTACAACGAGAGGTGGTAATAATTTAGTATGATATAGTAAAATATTGTTTTTATTATACTTTTCTTTACTTACATGTATGGAGAACTGTGGGAGTCGATAGAGTTTGACAATATTTTTAATGAACTCCTCCAAGCATCATTATCCAGCACCACGAGGTGTTTCTGCTCATTAGTTCTGCTTAACTCTGGAATAGATTGTACTCGTTTGACAACGAGTCCAAATTCTTGTTCTAACTTCTATATTAAAATGAAAAAACTTTTCAATTCAAGTGTAAACTAACATTGTTTTATATGACCTTTTTGTTTGAAATATTAGTGAAGTACTCTACAATTCACCATTCTTACCTGACATATACCGTTAACTTGTGAGATATGGTCCTTTCCGGCTCCTTCAGCAATCAGTAGGATAGGACCACTCGTCTCTGTCTTTATGAAGTCTAGTGATAGAAACATTTTCTAAAGTGCCGAAATTATTATGTAATTAGTAATTACGAGTAATAATCATGAGTCACGAGAGATGGTTTTATATATTATGGAACATATGATAATAAGAACGGCACATGATAACATGAATGAAAAGGTTGTTGCAAAACCTTTTTTTTTGTAAATCGGTACTTGGGGCATTATGAGAATACAATAGTAAATCATTATCTTATATCTGAATTTCTTCAAAACTTTTTTATGCATTGTAAACTGTAACAAACTTCAATAATTACGACAATATGTTTATTTCTACAAACAAAAATTCTGAATATAACATTACTTATTTATAGTACAAACCATGCTTTTTTTTAGAATAAAACTTAATCACCACATGCAAGTCACTACAAATCATCTATCATAGTCACCACTTTGTTCTTCTTCATCCTCTTCGTCTTCATCCTCTTCTTCTTCTTCTTCTTCTTCTTCTTCTTCTTCTTCTTCTTCATCATCATCATCATCATATTCTCTATACTGATGATCATCGTACTCTGATGACTCGACTTCTCCATATAACTCATTCTCCCATTCCAGTTCCATGTTTACATCCTTGCTTGTCTCATTTGGTAATGGAATTTTATTCTTGGTTTGCTCACCCGCAGTAGTAGTGTCTGGTTTTTTATATGTATAGTATTTCGGGTCAAGTTGGAGAGCTTTCATATTCTCTGTTGTCTTCGCCTTGCAATCTTCGCTGAATATTGGCACAAATGTGTTTATTCCTTTTTCGAATATCTCAATGGTCCAGTTAAATCTTGCAACCATTATGAATTGGAGTTCTTGAAACCATATTTTGTAGGGTAATGCTATATTGCTGAATTTGGCATTTAACATTGACTTGCCCTTCTCCATATTTCCATCCATTTCCACATATAAGGATACTGCTAGTTGGTAGATTGTCTCCATCATTGTCCCGTTCATATTTTTACCATGTTTCAGTAATGCAACTACCTTATTGTTCTTCAAGTCATCCTTGGTGATCTTCAGGTACTTAAAGTTGGTTGTGTCGATTGAATAAGCGTGAGATTGTGCCCAGTTGGGGAAAAGAATTATGCTATTCCCAATTTCGTTGATGCCAACATAAATTTGGTTGTCTAGGTCTTCCATCAAGTATACTCTTGGGTTCATTACTCTTGCATCAGGCAACTTGTCCACCAATTTAATATTGGCTACCTAAAATTCCAATAATATATATAATGGTTATTTATGATGATTATAGTGGTGGTGGTGGTGTCATCACCACCTATAAAGTCATCCGCCTCTTCTTTATTAAGAGGATTAAGAGGCGGATGAGTTTATAGGTATCAAAAAAGATCATCAAAAAAGTTAATAGTTACATATATTATTATATAGAAGCATTTACCTCGTCAAAAATTATGTTTCCGGATACAGAGTCGGTTCGTAGATAAACTGTTTTTGTCTTTTTTAATATTAGTCCATGCTTGGCACATAAATACGAGACTGCTCTCCAAATATGCCTGGTTATGAATGGTGCCCGGTTCAGAATCCGAATTGGGTTATCTAACAGTGTTTTCTCCATATTTATCAGTATAATATAAGCAGTCATCCACGTTTGTGCTTCATTAAGACTTGTTGTATGTGGTTTCATGGTGAATAGTACTCTAAATCCCGTGATTGATATCTTCTTCCTTGTTGCACTCCCTCCAATCATTTTCCTAATTGAATTTTTCCCTTTCTTTTCGAACGAGATTTTTCCATTGTAACCCAAGAATCCACGTTGTAATAAGACTGAGACGTGATCGATACCATCAAGAAAAAATCTACATATCATCACTCTATATACCTTTACGCTCATTTCACAAGTATGACATAGCATATGATTGTGTGTCGTAAGAGAAGTACATCCAATTTCGAAATTGCTGCATAGTTTGTAATTAGTCCCATTTGAGCGTATATAGATCTTGGCGTTCCCAGAAAAAAGAGGTGATTTCGGAACTTTAATGTATAGATTAGGCGCTATCTGTAATCCTTGAGATGGAATTTTTGGAACAATTGTATCGTTTACAATTGCAATGTTCATTTCACTCCAATCATTTGTCTCACCAAGCAGGCATAACTGTTCTACTACTAGTTGCTTCATAATGTCAATTCTGGACGACCCATGATTCATACAACACTCGCTTCCCTTCAATGCGAAATTGCAACATTCTAAAATAATAATAATAAAAATACTTATAATAATTCACAAAAAAAAGGCATTTGTTTAAATGTTTCTTGGTTCCTTTTTGTTTTTTTACCTATGCATACTTTCTTCCAAGGCTGACAAGCTAATGGATGTTTGTTTAGTTGAACAAATAAAAGTTTTCCATCCATAGATGCGATGCGTATATATCCAGATAAGTGTGAACCCGATACTGCTATTTGTTTCGTTACCACCTCTCTTTTGAAAGCTTGAGATAAGTGCAACCCTGCATTTGCTGGTCTAAGTAATCCATAATAATTTAAAACAGCGTCTTCAATCCATCTTGCTATGATGTATTGTTGCTGTAGTCCGACTTGTCCTGTCGGCGCTTGTCTTCCTACTACTGACTCCATTGAGATATTGCTACTTAGTGGTGCTCTCAACAATTCCAAACTTGGCCATGTCTTTAATGCTTGCTCGATATAAATCTGCATATGTATGGGGCACAACAACATTTCATTCAAATGTCCAAATCCTTCCTCACAGTCTTGTCCCCAACAAAATTCCACAACAACATTATCTTCTTCAAATACTGCTAAAAGCATTGTTGAATGTTTATGCACTGTTATTACAAGCTCCTTTCCATCATAATCCAATTTCCAGCCGTTTCCTGACCAAGCTAAATATGCTCTTAATTGAAGGTCATTCATAATGCCCATTGAATTCACAGCTTTATTTGCATACTTCCTATATTTACGTAGTTCGGAATAGGTCAACTGAATCCATCTTGCATCCCCCATGTCAATAGTAGAGTATAGATCTCCTTCCAGAGCTTGCACAAGTAATACCTCCAGGTTGAGGGTGGATGAGGGTGGTAGTAAAAAAGAGTGAGCAAGAGATGACTGCTGTTCGACTCTGTCATTATTAGGAGGAACTAATAATATATTACTATTATTATCTTGCTGCTGCGCTTCTTGTACATTATTCCCATTTTCGAGAACAACTGGGAATTGCATGGGTCCAATCTTCAGCATGTTAATCCGATTTGCAATAATGCCAGGTGTGCCAGACATCTCCTTATTTATTTTCAATTCTCTTATGCTGGTAAAATCGGGAGTATAAAATATACGGTTTGTGGTTAAACTTTTGTCCATAAGTAGTTTGATCCCTCCTGTAAAAAAAAAGATTTTTATTAAGACGCTATTTTTATTATTATGCTATTATCAGTTCTTACTTTTTCAAAAGTATTTGGTTCATATAGAATAGGATAAGACAAAAATTATCAAAGTTTAATTAAGATTGAAACAGCATAAGAGAATAAGACTCTTGGTTTGATTGGTTATGGCGTTTTTTAAAAGTTATATCATTATGATGTGCAATTTTTTACTTACGAATATTGCACCAATATTGGGATTTTGAGTCACCTGTAAAATATCGCATCGTATTATTTTCCTGTGACTTTTTGATGCTCCTTTTCATCCAGTTTTCTTTTGTATAAGATTTCCAGGAAGAAGAAGATTCTCTTTCTCTTTGGCAGCTCACGCAAACTGGAGGGGATGATGACCTATTTATGGCCCTGTAGCAATCTGTAGTATGAACCAATTTCAAAATTAATGATAGTTTTTAGTAGTAAGGGTATGTTACAAACTCATCCGCCTCATCATGAAACTTTACTATACTTACTGTGGCTTGTGCATAGTGAAGTCAGAGATTGTGTTCCAAAATGTTTAAAATGTATAATGAGAGGGGATGATTCATTTTTACGAGTAAATGTGAAACGTTTGTTCTCAATGAAGGTTTGGCATTTGATTTGTTTGTCTAGTGTTTTGTTCAAAAACAAATTCCAACTTTGAATACTGCTAGGGAATTCTCCATGCACTTTCTCAATTGCGGTTGGAATCAGTTGTCTAATCCCTTGTGCAAGTCTTTGGTGACTCAGACTAGGACATGCTGGTGCACCTATGCAGTCCATATGTCCAGGAAGCCAACAGCCCGCTACTCTACACAACTCAAATAACTCTCCATCCTCTGTCATTAGCAAAATGCTTCCTCTTTTTGAACATGATGTAATTGCACCTCCATTGTCTAACAATACAATTCTATAACTTAACCATTCTATAAACATATTATACGGGAGTATATCTTCGTATCCAAACTCTTGAACTCCATTCTCGACTGTGGACCACTCTTTAAAAATACTATGCACTAGTTCTGTAGTATCGTTACTAACTTTGGCATTCAATTTCTCAAACGCTTGAATACCGACTTGATGAGAAGTCTTCAATTGTGGAGCTTGAATAATGTCGGATTGAATTGCAGCGTCCTGATAACGATTGACTGAACTATATTGTCTTTTAGTATTCATGACGATTAATGGTGTTTTTTCGGTGCCTTGCTAATGTTTAAAAAAAAAATTTTTTTGAGAGAGATTCACTTTTTCGTTCTAATTTTCCTACATAGTAGAAAGAAAAAGTGCTAGAGATAGCAATAAAAAGTATATCAATTTTTGGCCTTTTTTAGTGTCAACTTGTGTTTTTTTCTGATCTGCACAAAAAAGATATCAGAGCAAAAGTAGGTTGTAGTATATTATTCATGTACATTCTATTATATGCTTTGATCCAATCACCAATATCACCTCCACCATGTGTGAGTATAAGTCATAGTCATATAGTCTGCTCTATTCGCTGTCCTGTCATGTAATTAATACATGATTAAGTCATATTTGCAATTTTAAGTGATTTCACTTGACCTTTTTCTTTAAGTGTTAAAGAGGCGGATGATTCTCAAGTTAGTTAGTTTTCTTTGTGTTTGGGGCTAGCTTTTTTCGTTGTGTATATTCTCATGTAACATGGAGGGGATTGTGGACCAGAATTTTGAAACAATCATCAATTTAATTGCTGAACTTTGTGCTGAGAATGTGTCGTCCGTACATGCAATGTTTGACCTCTCTAACAGTCTCAAGTTGGATGAGGACTGGTTGTTAAAATTCGACGAGTTTGGACGGGGATATGTTGTCGTCCCCATAAATGAGGATGCGGATTCTCGCACCAGGGTGTCTTATTTGGTCTGTGTAGTAGCAGGTACTTTGAATAGATTCTTTCTTTATTTTTTGTTATATATTGATTTATTCCAGATTTAGCAACATTCATTCATGCTTATTCTTATATTCTTATATTACTATTATGAATGATTTTTTTTTAAAGGGTGCAGAAACTACACTTATGGAGGTGTAATTTGTGAAGATCATCCTCCGTGGTTAGATGTGGTTGAACTCTCGGATGATTCTATTTGTAGTATTGATGTCATTGCTCAAGGTGATGATGCTGGAATACAGCTGCCGCCGGTGACTGTCTCACTGGATGAGTGTGAACAAAATGTTATGGCATGCAATGACTCATCAGATTTACATTTGGATAATGGGATTATTACAGCCTCATGTATGTTGTTGTTGTAAATTTATCATAGTTTTCAACTCTAATTTTGATTACATATTAGCTTCTCTTTTAAAATATTCGTCTAATTGCCAATTCAAATTTTTGGTCTCAATCAAAATAATAGTGGTTGATGCAGTCCTTGACGAACTTTATGAGACTCGCAAGGGGTATTTTGGACCTGAAACTTCTCCAATGTACAAACACCAATATATAGTCCAGTCCATATATTCCTGGAACTATTGGAGTAAGAAACTACATGTGATGATCAGAAAAGCATACAAGCATTCTCGTTCCCTTAAGATTGAGAGCACGAATGGAAAGCATGTGTTTTACACATGCGGCCACTTTCCATGTATAAAAAGTCTTTTAAACCTGTTCAATACCATTATTCTGATCATGATATTAATTCTAAATAATACTTATTATTATTATTGACTGTTTTATTTTTATTGTAATAATAGATTGTCGCAAAATTGCATTATTCGCGTGTCCTGTCCGCAGGTTCAATCATTATTGTTTTGAACACAAAACTGAATGCTTTGTATTCACAGGTCGTAAAAATCCAAATGGTAAATGACATTTAAAAAAAATATGTATGCTTTGATTAGTGATCAAGGAGATGCACAATTTTTTTTACCACTTTATTTATTTTTATTCTTTTATCTATAGTTGTTCGGCAACAAAAGATAGGTGCTTTTATGCACTTTGGCCAGCTTATCAGTAACGGAGTTGGAGACAGAAAGGCGCAATGGGACATGTTATTCAAATTTTTATATGAGAGAGGAGAATTTGGTCAGATCTTCCGGTTTGAATCTATGGATTTTTTGGTGAAGGTTAATGTGCAAGGGCAACTCAGAGTTGATGGAACGAAGGGAGTAAGTTAGTTGTATCTGATTTATCAGTTTATACAATTAGTATGAATATTAACATGGTAAATTGTAACTCTCATTTCATTTTATAGGGTGCATATAATGGATGTTGCATTGGTGGCAGATTCTCTTGTCTTCTCCTACTTAAAAAAGTTGAAATGTTGTATTGTCCCAAGTGCGTTGGCAGATCAGACAGGTTCAGTCCACGTGAAATAATTGCGAGTTGTTCATATGGCTCCAAGGAGAACGAATTTGTGCAGTATTGGTAGATGCTGCTTGATGAGCCATTCGTATATTCAGTTATATCGAATATATATATAAAGAGTTTTTGTATATTCTCCTTCCTACTTTTGATTTGTTGCTGTTTCCATTTTTATTACATTTCTGTTCCTTAATATTAATCTGAAATGTTGTATTGTATTTGTAAATGATGGGTCGAGTTCATGAATATATATTATATGTATGCATAAAGAATATAGAAAATGATTCCGCTGAAAATTGTATTGTAGAGTTCATTGAACTCATTTTCCCATTCACTTTGTTCTAATTTCTGATTGGCTCTCTTTCTCTCTCACTCTCTTTTCTCGTTCTCATCCTTCTTGTTCATCATCTCTCTACCTACTGCTCAATTCATCATTTAGTTTTATTTTATTCTTCCTTATTGTTGATTGATTGTTAATCATTAAAGTTAACGTAAATTAAAACGAGATATGAAGAAGAGTAAATTGAACAAGGGTGGGGAGCAGAGTACCACATACAATGCGAATGTAGCAGGAAGTAGTTATAGCTCAAGAGGAGGAGGTGGAAGTGGTTCTAGTTCAAGAGGCGGACGAGTTCTGAGGGGTGTAGGAGTAGGAAGAGTGACAGGTCGAACAGTTTCAAAGGGAATCGGAAGAGAAGGTGCTGTAAAGCAGTTAAAACAATCTAGATTCGATGAAAAGTATTTTCAGGAAGGTGGTAAGTTCATAAGTTCGTGACTCGTACATTTTCAATCATATATGTGCGTTTATATGAGTTTGAAGCATATTTTTGTATTGTATATTGTAGTGTATGAGTTACTAGAATTTATGCATGATAAAAAATATGATGATGATGATTATTCATTGTAGTTACTGGTCGAGTTGGTGCTAGAGCCTACCTAGATGACTCTGGTTCACGGGCTCAGATCGATGAAATTGAAAGTGGATCACGGGAAAAGCTTATCAACCTTAAATTTCCCAATTTCTCTACCACCTTACGATTCGGGATGCTTTACACACATGACGAAGAATCTAATATTGACACCGTGCACTGTTCAGCAATAGGTAAATTATATAAAAAGAGTCTTTTTTGTTCATTAATCAATATGATAGGAATATTGACTATATATAATTGTGTATATAAAGGAATATAATTGTGTTTTTCGTTATTTAATAGATATTTTTTTATATGTTGCTTTTAGGTTGTCTTTCTCCTCCAGTGAGATGTAAAACAAGATGCACATTACATCTTGGTGAAGATTTCTCCTCAACTGCAGTTGATTTAGTTGCTCATGATGAAAACAATAATGCTGAAATTTTTCAACCGGATGATTCCCCTTCTGCTACAGTGATGAGATTATCAGAGTCAATGGACGTCAATATGAATAGTCCAAGTTCAGTTGAGATGACTTCTCAGCCGCACTCTTCTTCAGAATCTCAAGCTGCTGTCGTGATGGATTCGGATAGGAGTAGCGACGGGGCTTCTAGTGATTTATTTACTTTTAGGCCTAGTCTTAATGACGAGTTTGCCCATATTGGTACTCAACAGTAAAAAGCTTTTAATACATTGTTGTTACTAATTATTATACTTTTGGAATTTTCAGTATTTATGTATGCATAAATCGTTGTTGAGAAAAACTTGAATAAAAAAGAGAATGAAAATTGTAGAGTTTCGTTATGTGAGAGAGGCGGATGACTTCTAATAAGCGTTCATAAAGGGGAGAGGCGGATGACTCTTAAGTGTATATAAAAGGAGAGGCGGATTACTTTTTATTTTTTCATTTAAGTTTTCATTGATCTTGGTAGTGTTCTTTTCTAATAGCAAGCATGTACAACTTATCATCTTAGCATATTAACTTTTAAGTCAACTAGAAATTATACCATGGTAGTAGCAAATTACTGGTCGCCAGAAAATGTTGTAGTAGAGAATGGGGGCGTTTCTGCATGCATGCTGGACTTGGTTTCAAGAAAATGTGTTTACTAACAACAATAACAGTTTCATCTCTCACATCAAGCTCATCCCCTGATGCCAGCAGCCTATAACGGAGCATCCCAATGGAATCGTTGACTATCCTACCACTAGCACATAATCGAGAATCTAGAACCAATTAGTAATTAGTAATGCTATAAAAGCAATGTCAAGAAAGGTAGAGAAATTTTGAAATGTATTAAAATAGACCTGTGGACGAAAATTAATCAAGTTGATCTTGATGAGTAGAGACTAGAATTATGCTTAATATAATGGAATTTGAACTTATCTACAATAAGAATGTAAGTGCACATTTAACAATTTCGGGCTACTACTACAATGGTTCTACATACAAATGGGAACTTTATTGCTGTGCTCAATGAAAATGTGTTCATATTATTTGCATGAAGTTTTTATGAAAAGAACGTGTGGCTTATTAGAACCGAAAATTATACTTTCCAGATATGCTTCACGCTTTTATTCATGATGTCGATTTATGACAGTGTTAACGTAGAAGGAACAATCCTCTAAGGGCGGTACCAAAATCGGGAGAGTTCTGTAAGTATTGGGCGTATTATTATTAAATTTTTATCAAATAATTCAAATCAAAAACCATTTATCTTTCAAAAGAAGGCTATGGGAAACTCGGACAAAATTACTACGTTGTTCCACATCATGTCATACTTTTTTACGATTCCTTTTTGTGTGTAAATCGTAGAGCCCTGCTAATTATAAGTTTGAGTCCGGCGTTGATGATGGGACTACCGGGTCACAATTTGGCCACGAGGAGGAAAGAAAGGGTCATCAGACACGCGGACAATACCATGTGCTACTTCCTGATGGAAGAATGCTGATTGTGACATATAGAGCTGATGAAAATGGATACAAAGCTGATGTTACTTATGAAAATGTGGCCTAGTATGTCAGGTGGACAAAGCTATAGCACTGGAAGTAATAATGGGCAAGGAGGGGATT
>JAANSM010000271.1:0-33662 GCA_036850725.1 Orchesella villosa | reverse complement strand
TAATAATGACTAAATGACTCCGGGAAAAGGGATATGCATACAAAAGGGAATGGAACATGATATATATATATGGAGTAATCAAGATTGTGGCAAAGTGTTCAGTTTTTAAAGTCCCAAAATATACATATAATGAAGTGCCGGTTTTGAAGCGATAAGTCATTCATCTGGAGTAGCATTCAAAGTGGTGGAATTTTTTAATTTCAACTCAAATATACCCGAGATTATGACGCAGGGTTTAAAAACCTCTCTGCCTTTTCTGGGTGACAGTTACCTCTTAATAAATCTAAGGGGTGATAATAAACTCGTTATTTATAGGATGAAAATTATTTATTCTTCATCATATCACCAAGATCTAATAAACTTGGGTGGCGTGTCGATTGCAAAGAAATTATTTTAATTTTGGGGAAGATAAAGTGCGGTTATGTGTCAGTCAATAAGCTAAAAGTGATAAAAATTGCCTTATAGGATTATGACAGGTTCTATATAAATAAATTCAATTCCAAAGGATTATATCAGATGACATCTTTATGCTTTTTGTTGGCATATGCTAACTATTATGTAGATTGTTATTTGTAAATATATTCATAAAAGAATCATATGCGTATGCTGCAGTGAAAAATCTAATTGCTCAACAAGATTGTCGGTAGGAAGAGGGTACGAATCCACTTTTCATACCCTTTAATTCCAAACACCGAATACGGTTGATAGAAACAAATTATATTATTGAAGGGACTCTGCTCCATACCTAATGTAATTCAAGGATTTCACATTTCTCTTTCACTGTATCCACAAATAAGATTTTCATTTCGGCGCAACTGTGTGAGGCGCAGAAGTAGCAATTCAGAGTTTGATTTGACACACACGAAACCAGATCCGTATCTTCATGTCATCACAAGGGATACAAAAGAGTTGACAAAGTAGCAGGATCAAACTCAAACACGGATTTATAACACGATATTAGATCAGTTCAGCATACCTGAAATATGCATGACATGAAATGCAATAAGATCTAATATTCAGTGTTATTTATATACTTTCTGTACTGTGTATACTCGAATATATTTACAACAGATATATCTTATATATCTACACACAACAAAGAATAGATATTTTGTGAGTGGTATTGTGTGCTCGTGAATTCAATTCAAATGCTAGAACGTATCAATAAAATATCACGCTAATATTAACTCTTTGAAATGAGATCATGCCGGTGGGATGATGATGGAGAAGGGATCACAGGTTGCATAAAAATGTACATGATACAATGTTTGATATGTATCTTCGCCTTTGTGCTTCCATGAATCCCGGTTTTCAGGGTTTTCCTCTGGCCTGGTTCATGGTTGACGCTGCGTTGTTAAAAAGCATCTTGTATGAATAGAAGCTGGAGAATGAATAGGAAACTTGAATAGAGTAGTACAGAAAGGTGCCTGAAACATGTTTTCCTGTATTTGATAAACGTTGAATACATTCGTCCTGAACATGTTCCAAACTTCAGTTGAACAACCATACACGTATCTATCTATTCACCGAACTGATACACCTCTATACATTTACGGAAGGTAATATAAAAGTGACACATCTGTTTTCCCTATAAAAGCTTCAACACTTGTATTAAAAGTCGGGGGTTATCTGGTAATCCAATACCATATCTTGTTACACTGATTCAATCTGGTCAGTCAAATTTACAAGCTAGTTGCATAGAATTTCCCAATGTCGGCAACAAAAATTTATATTAAGAACTTTTCAAACACCAAAGTTGAATATGGATGTTGGATATATTACTCATGCTACAATAAATGTGATATTCGCAATATGAGGGAACAGCATATTATTATAAAGTATTATATCTTGTATAAGTACATAAACTGCTTGAATGTGACAACCCTTTCCGTACCTCTCAGCAGGACCCCTCTTTTGAACAATACATGCCCTGCTTTTGACTCTTTTCACTGTAGTGTGCTCATATGCATATTAGTTTAGTTTCATGAAAAGTCTTTACTTTTTGGCTATTCAGAGTTGACAAAATTAAATTAAATTCTGGGAAATGCTAATCCCCTTGTTATTAACCTTTTTCTTTCTACTCCAAAATTGGAATAGCTAGCTTTGATTTGCAAATGAAAAATGTTTGTAATATCACAAATTAGTTTTCTCATTTAATTTATTTCCAGAATCAACAAAAAGGCAAAGATTGGACAGCGACGGAGACAACTCGGATGGGGATGAAACAACTGTAGCACCCGGGCAGTACATCAACTCAACAGCTTCTATCAGCGGAGAACAGGTGGGTTGTTATAAAGAGGATTATGATCGAAGTCCACCAAGACGCACATCCTCACAAAGTCCTGATCCAGAAAGGGCTTTAGACATGCAAACAAATAAGGATCGGCGGCATCTGCAAAACAGAAGTAATGAAAGTTTGTCACCAACCAATTATTCCATCAAAAATATGGTGTCATCTTTAGATCCAAGTAATCATTTGAATACTTCACTAACTGAAAATGAGCCATCAACCCGAAAAGCCAAAGACGAGTCGTCGTCTGCTCACGACAATGATCTTGAAAGAAGTAGTGGGTTAATAAAAAAGGAACGAAAATCCAGTCTATCTGAGAATGAGCAAGAAGAAAGCGATAATAATCAGCGTAACAGCAAAGATCACTACTTGAAAGCTTTGGCTGCAGAAGGTTTGAGGGTAGGGCGACACGTCAGCCGGATGCTAAAAACCCCAACGCACACTCCAAAGCATCATCATCATTTACATTCTCACCACCAACACCACACTCATCATCAGTATGGGCAAGGGAATAACAATAATAACAATGTTCATCATAATAATACCGTCAGCAATCGAGGGAGACGAGGAGCAGCAGCTACTGCCGCTCTAATGCTAGAACGTCAAAGTCAGCTTCAGCAGCAACAAATAAGTCCCCCATCCTCACCAGCCGTGGATACGCTACTTCGGGTATTTCCCACGAAGCGGAGATGTGACATCGACGCAGCTCTCAGTAAATCCGGCGGTGATGTCCTGAAAGCCATTGAGGTTTTGCTTGTGGCTGGTGAAGTAGAAAATCATTTATTTCTTCAACATCATCAACAACAACAACAACATACTCATCAGCAACAGCAACAACTTCATCAACAGCTAACACAACTCCATGCACAAAATCCGATGGCTGTAACTCAGCTTCTTCAGCATCATCATCAGCAACAGCAATCTCAGTTTCATCATCGCTCAAGTGGCGGTGGAAATGGTGGCAGATCTCTATCCTGCTTTCCTCCTACAGTTTCACCCAGTAGCGACTTTGTGCACAGGTCTGGAGGCCCGGTTGACTTGGCCATTGACCCAGAAAAATTAATTGAGCATGCGTTTGAAAAAGGTCATTTTACCCCACTAAAATCCAATGCCAATAACAACAATCAATTTAGTCATCATCCCTTTCTCAACAATACAAGTGGTAACAATGTTAACCACTTACAGCAGCAACATAGTCCTTCGGAAAGACTCCCAAGTCCAAGTGGGAGTGAAAGCCCGTCTTCAGCTTTCTCATTCTTTGCTCCGTACACTGCCGCTGCGGCGGCTGCTGCTGCTGCAGCAGCAAGATTTAATCCTAATCATCCTGCTGCAAGAAGGTTCATGCCATCACTGCTTCCTTATGCTATACCAGGACTCCCAAGGCCTGGTGATTTTTATCCGGCGGCTGCTGCAAGTCCGTTGGTTACAGCTGCGGCCGCCGCAGCTATGTCTTCAGCAGCCGTTGCATTGGATCTGGGAACTCATGATCATAGAAATAATAATAATAATAATAGCTATGGGGGAAGTAATCATAATTCTGGTACGGTACCGGCTGGCAGTGGAAGTAATGGTAGTTTGCATACCAGTCCAGAAACACCTGGCTCCGGTGGATCTCATTTGGAAGGTAATTCCGGCACTGTTGCTGAACGCGAGGGTAATGCCACACCTCCTACTTCTTGCTCGGGCTCTGATAGGGCATCCTACTCGGAGTAAATAGCATGCACTGGGAGAAACTTGTAGTTACATTGTAGCAAAAGAGAGGATATACTTTCTTTTCTTGTGTTGAAGAAATGTTGCATATATTGTATATATATTGTTATTGTTACCAATGATAGGGGCGCTTTCACACATGGAGGATGTGTAAATTGTGTATGGTTCTCTCTCGCTCTTAGATTTTATTGCTGGAATGTGTTGGTATGAGGAGAGGATGCTAAAATAGGATTTACATACACTCCCTTGCACACATCTAAAAGTTTTACTCTGTGCTAGAACTAGAAAGAGGGATAGATTACACGTACATACCGTTTATAGTTAATGTACAAGGAACCCTTAGCAAATAATATTATGTATTTTCACATTCTACTGCTGTATTTCCTGCAGGGTGCAAGTAAATTCATGTAATGTAGCTAAATTACTTGTTATATATCATGTAAAAAACTGCATTACCTAGTTGAAACCAAATTCAGACACATTTGCCGAAGTTTTCGCATACATAAAGGAATATATGAACACACTCATAAAATTATAGTTACGGTTTTAATTGAGTCTTAGCTAGCATCACATCTTCAATCACACAAAAGCATGCAATTATAATATATCCGTTCAATTAGTAAAGCTAAACCTAATAGCTAGCGGCACGGAAGATTAATGAGATTAGAATGAAGTGGTAAGCATTGATGGTAAAGTGATTATGGTATCGTAAAGTTTATACGTGTTTATGAAACACATTGCTTTTATAGGAAAAGTGTTTACATGTAATAGTCTACAAAAATGGTAATATGATATTAATTCACAATTTCAATGCAATGCATGCAAAGCCAATTAAATTGAGATGTTAAAGTCAAGTAGGTAGGAAATTTATAATTATTTGTCCATATACTATATAGCATGTATATATTAGATATTTACGTGTATATAAAAATAATAATTATATAAGATTTATATAGTTATATAGGCTATGTACATATAATATAAATGTACTTATACTGTGTTTGTGTAGAATGAAGTAAATCAAAATGTCGGAATCTACTTGAAAATTATGTCCTATCATAAATTTATGAATCACTTAAATTCTCCTCAGCTTGATGATTGATAAGTCTTACTGTTTCGTAATGGTCACAATTCTCATGTAATGTAAATAAGTTCATAACGATGATGATCTTTCTGTTTAAGATTAGCAAATGTGTTTGTTTTCTGGTTTCTGCAATAAACAAAGAAATCCATAAAACTAAAAGTTTACTTTTCATGCGTATTAATTTCATCTGCATCAAAAAACAAAAAGATCGTTTTTGTTCCCATTCACCTTTCATGATCCTGATATAATTTATAACGATGCCCATAAAAATATGACTTCATTTACCAATCCTCATTTTTCATGAAATTCAGATTCAATCAAATTAATGGTTAGTAAAAATTGGTTGCATAAGGAAGCCAACAAAATGAAGAGGAACAATTTGATGTAGAACTACTCCCAATTATTGTGCATCGTCAGTTTGTAAGATTCATCAACATTACCATTATTGTATTGGATATAAGGAAACGTATATGTACCTTCTCTCAATGCTTTTAACCCGAAAGAAATCCAGATTATGAGAATATAATGATAATGAATGACCCAAAGAAGAATTTATGTCCGTTGCTTAAAAATTATATCTTAATTTAATGCTGAAGTCATTACTATGCAAGCAACAGTGCATGATACCGCTGAAGCTCAAACCATTACTCAGTTGCAAAATAAATATCACCGCGGATTGCCGATGATGTCGATGGTCAGTGACATGATGTAATATACATATGCATTTTTTACGAAGCAATTGACCAGCATGAAGAGTTCTGCTCCTTTCTGTCGAACCCAATCTGCGGTGAAAATGGTGCAACGTCAAACATACAACAATTGCAATGATTGCATGGAATTTTCTTCTAAACGTAGGCCAAACTTTCGACATAATATTTCAATAATGTCAATGGAAAAAATTATAAAATATAACCAAGTGCGGTTTGTGCTCACAACTATTGTGTAGCAATTTCAAAAGTTCAAATGAAAAATGATTTTAAAAATAGGCATATTCATATTCATGGTGTTTGTATAGCTTTTATACTTGTTTCCACTATATGGTTAGCTTGTGATGATGATGTTTTTTTACTGATTAAAATTTACAAAAAAACGATTTACAATGAGCAACGACTTGGAAATGGGATTAGAGCTTTATTTCGTAGAGATTGTGAGAAGCAGAGATTGTAACCACGAAGCCCACCAACAGCACCCATTGACAATTAATGATGATGATGTTTCTGTCACCCTACTTCATATTTCCAACTCAATATATATCACTCATATTTCTACGAACACGTGCTTTAATGCTGCTGTTAAGTACCATTTCTAGAACCAGTTCATTTAAAATTTAAATGCGAAAATATATGCATAATATATATGCAGCCTTTGCTCCAACTATGTCCTATCGTCAAGCTGAAAACAATACCGAATGTTTGCACACTTATAAAATATATTCATTCTTATACAATGAAAAGCGATGACAATCGACTTTATCTCTTGTGTGTATTCAATTTCAAATTTGTATTTTGTATGCATCACTGTAAATCAGACACAATGCAAAAAACGGTGTATCAGACAGACTTCTCTCTATCCCAGCACCGAAATTCATTTACATTTTCCCTTGAATAAAGTTACAAACCTCTTAGTGTCATGACCATTTGACATTTGAATAGCCACTGCTCGGATGAGTTCATATAGAAAGGGGAATTATCAAGACTACCACAACTTGCTTCATTGTACGTGTGTGTTGCTAAAACTTTGTTGATACCACACCACAATGTTGACAAATGATACTAGAGAGATAGAAAATTGGTTTATCAACAGGATCTCTCTCTTACTCTTCAACTCATTCACACGATGATACACACACAGAGAGGAACAGTATGTAAAATAGAGTTGTCAGATTATTCTTTAAACTCTTTATTTCCTCAGGCTTATTATACATGCATGCCTGCTACAAAATAATGTCACTTTAATCCTTTCAAACAACAAAAGCAAAAGCCAAAAACACACACACCGTGAATTGCTTAAAGTTTACTGCATAATATGCTTCTGATTGAGTTCCGTGTTGTGTTGTTTGACGTGGTTTATTCATAAAACAGAGAGATGTGTGTGTGATGTGATGTAGAATGTGCGGATGTGCTTGTAATTTTCTATATATGTATATATTTACTTTATACATAACTAAAAATAATCTTCATATTTGAATCAGCATACACACAATATGTATATATAGACAGAAAATAATTTAGGTAACAATTCAATTTTTACACTAAGATGAATTTTCAAATACGGCATTTGATATCTTTTTTGAATGAGTTTATAATTTGTTTGTATACAAAGAGAATGGAACGTACTGTGCTATACCATATTATCATCCTTTGTGAACACGAACAAATAATGTCTGCTCTCCTTTTCCGTCTTATAAACATCGTGCGTGTGTGGTGTGTGTACAGTGATCATGCAGGATGCATGCAACCTTTCGAGATCAAGATTCATCATCATTGGCATATTTATCATATTATGCCCGTCAGTTACAGAATGTCCTATAATGCCAACATATATATCATACAATTTATCGCTGAATAAATGAAAGATGACCGAGTTTCATAGATATATCAAATTGAATTTTTTAATACTACTTTAAAGTCTTTTGAGTCGTAATAAAATAAGAGTTTCAAACAATAAAACTTAAAGCATGTACAAATAATACAATTGACTACTGACAGACGAACTCCTTCATCCTTGTTGAAATACAATACAATAATAACTCTACATTTACATAAAGAATATTTTCTGCACGTATAGGACGTAGGTCAATACTAGAGCTCTCACAATAATTATTTCTTACATCATATCATGTACATTGTTAGTCTTTTAAAAAGTAGAAATAAATTATTCTGAATAACAAAAAAAATATCTGCACTGCAGCTAGCTAAAATTGGTTTAGTTCTCAGAGCATGAAATCATATGTACACCTGCTACAATATACACATATACACGTATATTCTACGCATTCATATTCATATATACACGATGACAATAAAATTGAATAAATGTATTGGAAAACATACTCTTACTTGTTTAAAACCTTATCTATCATTATTGATAACTGATAGCGGCTAATGTAATAGTAATAATACTAGTTGAATTTTACATGGGGTAAACAATTTAAAACTTTCATTTAAAAATTCAGACAAATTTTTTACTACTACACCAAGTGGCTAATAAAAATCACAAAAAAGTACATAATAAAATGTAATTTACTATACTCGTCTACTACGACTTTAACCCGCGTTTCCCGTTTTGCTGTATACAAACTACAAAGTCTCTACTATTATTATTACTCTCTGGACTAGTGACTGTTGATGCAGATGTTTCTGAAGCTGAGCTGACCATTTCCCCTCTGATCAAAGGTTCTTCGGTCTTATGATTCATGATAATACTTCCACTTATTCCATCCGACTGCGTTCCAACAGCACTACAATTTACTGCCGCAACAGCAGCAGCATCCCCGGCAGTCAGTTTACTTCTCTGAATTAGACTCTGAAGCTCTTCTTGGAAGTATTCCATGAAGCGAGTGGCAAACACGGAATGGTTGGAGACCGTCTCATCCACACAAATGGACATGGTGAGATGGTCACCATAACTAATGAATCCTACAACTATGGCAGTTCGGTACTTGAGTGGTGGAAATAAGATGAGATTAGTCACTTCATCCCCATCAAAAAGATGGATCCTCTCAGCCGGGCCGGGGACATTTGAGAAGCCGACGGTAGATCTTGCAGAAATCCCAACAAGCTTTTGCAAAGGAGAAATCATTATTCCACAAAGATGAGCTATCAAGGTGTTCACAGGTTTTGTAGGCGGTGGGTTGAAACTCTTTGTATATTTATCACATTTTTCGAGTCGAGCTCTGGAATTTGTGACTGAGGTAGGAATAGGAAGAAAATAGGAGTAGAAATTGTTCAAAGGATGAAGGGTCCTGTAGGGTAAGTCAGCGTAAGGGAGAATAGCTAAAACTTTGCTTGGAACGCGTGCCTTATAATCCCTAAATAATCTTGTGAATGCGGCTGTGATGCATGAGGAAAGGAGGGCAGTGAATGCAGGCTTCATTATCCCAGTCATCATAGCCCCTGCTTTTAAGTCACTCTTATCTAAAGCATCTGGTGCTGATGGTGCGGTTGGAACTCTGATTGCTTTAATTTGTTTCATGGACAAGGAAGAATTCCACCGGCAAGTTCCATTGTTTTTTACAAAAGGGCCATGAAAAAAATTCGTTTCTCGCCAAACGTAAATCATTTGACGAGAGAAGTAATGTGGAAACAAGAGGATTGTTTGAATCCAACGAAATACTCTTGTTGCAAGTGGTTCAGATGAGCTGAAATAGTGACTGCTGAGAGAGGGTGATTTTCCCATTGGATCTATTGAGGGTTTCACAGGGTGATCAGCAAATGCATAACGGAACATTTGAACCCATGAAATTCCATCTCCGTAAGAGTGATGAATGGTGAATACTATCCCATATTCTGGTGTTTCTGTACCGTTTTGTACTTTGTTTATGTCCTTTTTTGTCACAATACGGAATCTCCATTGAGGCATTTCCTGGCTCATCCTCGTGGTTATACACTTTTCCATCACTTTTTGCATTCGTGCTTCCAACTCCTCATTCTCATCTTCAATTACTTCCATTGTGAAGTGATTCTTTGCACAGAAACCCAAATCTTTTTTCAAGCAGAAAAATAAAAACTTTTCGACAATGATCCATCTCAATTTCTGATACGGCTCGTACTCCTCTCCACTCTCTTCTTGGATATAAGCACCATCCTCCTTTCGTACACGGAGTCTTGTCTTAAAATTTAAAACTTTAGTTTCAAAAGTTCTCACAATTTTCTCCAGGTTTGGGTAGCCTTTGCAAGTGAGACCAATCACGATGTTTGAGCATGACGCACCAAAACCAGTCTCAACGGCCCACAACGCGTCGGCCCCTCTCTCTATCAATTTATAACGCTCACATTTACTTCGAGTATAGAATGTAGCAAAGATAAGTCTTACTACCAGTCTTAGTGTCCAGCTGAATGCAGCTGCAATTAATACGTTGAAGAGCAAGGCTATACCAAATATGTAACAGTAAAAGCCTGCAAAAAGGTCCAACACGAAGAGACCGATTTGGCAAAAGTAGCCTTTCACTTTCGTAATCTTACTAAACTTTTGACTTCCCTTTTCATCCAGAACTGTGACATTGTTAGAAGAAGTTATGTCAATTCTAACATTTCCTAGAGGGGATGATGATGATAACTGCCTAGAAGATTTGAGAGATGAGCACGCATCCAAGTCCTTTATGGTAGGGCTTGGTGAAAATGTGAGTGATGGACTCATCTTTTAAATACCGAAAATTAATAGCGGTGTGGCTCAGGTGTTGTTTTTGACTTTTATAATGTCATTAGTCACTTCACAAGATAATGATTTCCGACTACGATTCAAAACAAAGACTCGCTCGCATGAGTCGCATGCATGCGTTCACGCTATATATTGTTGTGGTGTAGGTAGGTGTACTTGTTAGACTGCACAGTGTTACATAAGATTGCTCACAAAAGCGCAAATTGGACTCACCAGAAGTCAGAGAGTCAGTTCAGTTCAACATTTTGTTGGCATGTTGAGCTTGTTTACTGACAATGAGGAGTTTTGAGAAGTAGCATTGCACAGTGGTGGTGTGTATTCATATTGTACTGATGCATGCAATAACTTTAATTTACTACAAAGACTAGCACAATCCAACTGATAGGGGAAGTCATGGTTCTCTGCTGTTTGCGTTTGGTTAAATAAAAAATAGTTAATAGAATTATTCCCACAGATGATAACTACACGTTTCTTGACATCTGTACTTATTATATGTGTCTCTGTGGCAGTGGCATCTTAAGCCAAATTTTTCAATTGTGTAAAAAAACACATAAAAAAGGTTGTGCACATTGTACAATTGCGTAAAAATGAAGGTTGTTTTAATGAAAGAACCGTGCAAGATGAGCTTGTAAAATTGTAATATAGAAAAAAATCACGTTTTATGAATGATACAAAATTGATATAGTGGTTGACGCTTTGTTGCACGTTAGCACTAGGATGACCCTTGTGTGCAGTTAAGAGTCAACTGAAGATTTGCAAGTCTAGGCACATGGTCAAGCATGCATGAAACCAGCATTTAGCCTTATCACTTACTCACTTACGGTTTCACACGAATGCAAAATCACTGTCACTTTCAATGTAAAGCACGAAATTTCAATCATGCATGGTAGACACACATACTCCACCGAACTGTTTATCAACAAATGCTGCTAAATCGTATCAGAAAAATTGTCTCACCATAGTTATATATGACTTTCGTATTTGAGAAAAATTTTGCAACCAATTTGCGACGATCTTTATAGAAAAAGTTCAAGTACATCTGCTGACCAAGTACTGTCTATAACCGTACCATGTACTGTATAAACCGTTGCATTAATAAATTGTACTGCTTTTAATTCAAGTCTTCTTGATACCCGCTTTTCCCAAAAGCTTGGTCCTGAAGGAGGTAGTAAACAGACTTACTCCGTTCCCCCTGTCCTGTTGGTACTGACTAATTACATTCCACCTCCACCTATATACAGATGGCAATTGCAAATGAAGCTGAATACTTTTTGGGGGCCTATTATTTGAGCATTACTTTTACTTTTGATTCATATACGTAAACCAATTAAGTAAAAGTAATAGTTGAAAATTGACAATGCAGCAACATCAAAAATATCACACGTGAAGGAAGAAACTTCAATTTCTGATGTTGCTGTCAGTGTAACGGCAAATAAGTTTTTACACTTCACAAAAAAAATCTCTCACGTTTTCACAAACTTCATGTCACGCTTGAGTAGGAATCTGTTGTTGGTATTTCTAAAGCTTCAAGCCTTGCATGTCCAGCTCACAGTAACTACTGAAACACAAGGGACGTCATGTCATTTTGCTGCAAAATTTTTTGGCAAAAATGCATCCCTGCTGAAAATGACAATGCATCTTATCGTTTGATATTCAACGCAAGTAACCCAAAACTTGATTATGATTATTATGTCATGTAATGTACACATAAGCGTGGTGTAGTGAGCTTGTGCTGTATTCACATGTGTTGTGTAAAAAGCACATGACGCTACGATAAAGATACAAAGGACCTATGTCAGTGCACCATGCTGAATACTACGTACATATATACGTCTGTTATGTATGATTTTGAATTTTATGGATTGTTATGAAGCTTTTGCGAACTGCGTGTACTGTCATTCTACCATTGCATCGGTTAACATTTACAATTTAAGTCTTACTTGTATCCAAAATTACGCTAAGGAGATACCACTTACGAAATTTTAGTTGCCTTCAAGAATAGTTTAATTTTACTCCAAATCCGCTATGCCAGCTTTTACCATGCCATTTGGTTAAATATACAGTCAACCACGTTAGAATCAGCGTGTGAATAGAATTAGTGTATATTGTTGTAGGTAGGTAGGTACGTAGGTATTTCTTATATATACTTGTGCATGCATTTTTGACTCATTCGCTTGTAAGCGTTTTTGTGAATTGAGATGCTAAGAAAAATTGCAATTTGCAAGGTGTCAGTCTACGTCAATTCAACAAAGGCAGGATGATAGAAATGAGCAACAATCGAACCTATGCATATGTATGCTCGGCATTGTACTAACAATAACACGAATTTCACTTTTGCCCATTTGTAACGGTCTTCATGTCCATCTCATTGTATTGTAGCAAGACTGCCCCATATACCACTGACTCTGACTGATGAGTGTATAAAATGCAGCTAAATGTATATTATATTACAGATAAGTAGCCTGTAAGATTATTTGGATCTAATTTAACAATGTTGCATGCATCATGCAAAAAGCATATGTAAGCTAAAACATATTGCGAGTGTGTACTTTCCTATATTATCAATAATCCAGCAATTATATTGATAGTAGTTCAGCATCAAGCTATAGCTGATAGTAATGCTGATTTGTATCTTGATATGCGTACTAAAATGTAAGCAGTACGTTGTACTTGCAAACATAATCACAATTCTTAATCAGTCATTCAAACCATTCAAAATGTTTGAATGTGTAGTTTGTTAGAAAACTTGTAAATTTCTAGTTAATTTAACATTACACGACAAAATACTGCGCGCTGCAGCATGACCTTTTACCATAAACATTTGTATAGTATCGCTTGACAAGTTGAAATTGATAGAGTTGAAAAATTGCCCTCTCTAACCAATATATGTTTATTTTAATAACTATCTAGCTCATTTTAAATAACTCCTCTGCACTGAAGAAGGTTATTTAACAACAGAGATGACAGAAAGCTTGACTAGAAATTAATTTTGTCCTGTCCTATGTCCTCTCCAACCAAAATATATATAGAACTTGCATATACAATTTTTATAATGAACTAATAAATGTCTATCTATCTATCAGCACTATCTAAATGCTAATAACAATTAATACAAACCATTACTACTTACTATAATTCATGCACATGAAAAATACAGCTGGAGTATCAGTACGAATTAAAACTAAAACACACATTTCTGTATTACATTATCTCAGACTACCCCATTATACATTGATTATCATAGGAATTAAAGGGGAGGTTTATGTGAGCACAAAGATGTAGATTTATAACTCAACATTAAATAAAAAATTCAAGCCAAGTCCTACAAATGTTGACGATCTGACCTTTACTTATTTCGTGTGTACCACCCTACCAAACAAGCGAACCAAACATACGCAATGGTAATGAAAAAGTTCCTGATAAGTATTAAGATATGATAACATCAAAATGACTAATTAAAGGTGGTGCTATGTACAACTGCCTTATGTATAGCCATGTAAACTTTTGTGATCTTTGTTGGTTTAGTAGATACTTATATATCAAGCGTAATAGCTGCAAACCAGCAGCCTCAGCACTTGCTGAAGTCGTTCAGCTGTTGTTGGTCTTAAGGCAAGCGGAGAGTAATGCACGATTTAATGCAATTGGACGCAGTACAAATGCGTTTGACTTGCAAAACCAAATATGAGTGTTGAAAATGATTAAAAAACGGGCCAAACTGTTGAAGTTATGAGCAGTTGAAATCGATGCAAATAAATTCATCATTATTTCATCATTCTTTTGACACAATAATGTCCATTAAACTTTGGTTTGGTTTTGGTACAAACTGTTAGTCAGGTAATTAGAGGATGTTGCATGTAAGATAACTCGGTACAAAACTTGATAAATTAAGAGATGCATAAGGGTCATTTTTTTGTTTAAACTGTAATATGATCACAGAATTAGATGATTATTAAAATTATTGCTTAATGAGTATCATTTTCATTTTTTAAGTATCAAGAGGTGGAGCCAATGCAGCTATTGCTTGTGTTAATAATAAATATTAAAATGTAGTTTTCATATCAATGATACGAATGCACTTGAAAATTTTGTAATTTCCTGTCGCCCTCATGAATTAATATTGCTCAAGTTTCAAAACATACAATGCATGCTGCTGCGCTTTGTTTCTTCATTTTAAAGCTATTAAAAGTACATGTGCCTTGCACCTCTCTCGTTAATTCGAATCTGTAGAGATTCGAGCGATTTCGGCAATCGAAATGTTGTTGGCTTTTGCTTCGTTGTTTTGTGTGTGCAAGCAACTCAATTCCCAGCCATAACTTTAATAACTAGGACTGGGACGATTGACGAAGCAATCGACAATGACATGAATTCTTATATGTTGATTCCATCTTTTACTTTCAAGTCCTATGCCAAAAAGTGATTCAGATGGATCAATCTTTTGGCTTTACTCATTGCGTGATTAGCCTGAAACTTAACCTTAGTCCATTGCACTTGAGTAGCTAAGTCAGCGTCATGACTTATCCGCAGTCTGTTGCGTGAACTAAACTCTTTCTTACTTAATCTTCCATGATAAGTTAGTTTCTGAAGTTTAATTAATGAAACTTGTCCAAGGCTTCTGAGTTTGTGGTTTGTTTACGGACCCAAAATATATCACCACACAACCCTGTGCACTTTGCTTGCATGATGGGGCATCCACAACTCTCAAGCCAAGAAGTATACCATGCAGTATTACGAAGCAAGGTTTTTCAAAATGGGTTATCAGTATCTTCCATAGTTGATTTAAGCGCATTTAGTCAGAGTATAGGCAGGGGATGACTATAGTAGTTTTTGCGAATATTTTCCCATCCATATACAGCCTAAAACAGAAAAAATTCCATTCAAACAGGCCAATGTCAACTGCACTTACGTACATAATAGTCTGTGAACCAAAAGACTAAGCATTCTATTCTATATTCCTTGTAAGAAATATAGGGCAAGTCGGCGACAAAGCAAGCCCCATGTGCATTTAAAAAGTTGTGGCGAATTCGTCGTATAGTTGGATAGGCATGAACCAAAATAAACATGAAAACCAAGTAAAAATTAACTTTTTACAAGAATAACAGAGTCAAATAAACAATTACTCTTTGTCTTGTATTTACATAGGTCTACCTGCGATTGCTATGCTATGTTCATATATAAATGTACGTATGTCACGGTGGTAAAACTTTTATATATAAATATGTAAGTAGGTAGTAGAGTAGGCATACGGATACATCATAACTACCATAAGGAAACATTTGTCTATGAGGCAGGAAACAACCATGATTAGATAGAGATGCAGCCTTCCTTCAAATCTAGAACTATCATAATTGCACGAGTAATTATTGAATTCCTTCTCCATTCTATCAGGTCAAGCTACTCTTACTACTACCGATGAATGAGTCATTTTTTATCAAGATTTTTATACGCATCCAATTTTTATTTCACACTAACATCAGACAAACATTAATAATAAACATTTGTATGCACAATTTTGTACAAATTTACAATAGTTATGTACAACAAACATTAGGTACACCATGCATGCTTTCTGGGATGATACCTAAATTAAATTCAGTCTTTATGGTTGCAATCATTGTTACTTCATATCACATCACCTAGTTATATAAAAAGATGTGCACATCCAGAAGAATCAGATACAGAATACAGACATTAGCTCACATATAACACACAATATCACATCTTTTAGAGCGGATTGAATTGCATAATCATCAAGATTCAATGAAATCGTTCTTAGTGACAACTTATTTTTATGCACGATCGTGCACATGCAAATGTGACGTGGTTCAATGACTATAATGTAACGCCTGTCGCAATTATTGAGCTGTGAAGATGCGAAACATAAACATTGTACATTATGTGCTTTTTAGTGTTCTATAAGCACAACAACAATATCAGCAAAGCAAATCTTGCTTCAAATATTATAGCTGACAGACTAGAGGCAGCAGAGTCATGAACCTTAGAAGCACATCTACAAGAGTAAACTGATCATCCATTGATAAATCATAAATAATGTAAGGATATGCTTTACAAATGTGTAGAGCAGGTAATGAAGTTTTTACCTTTTACATATTATATATTAGACTGGTTGTCGCTTCCTATATATTATGTCATAGCCAAGTCACACAACAACCCTTATCATTTCAAATGAAATGGGTGTCAGTCAACCGCAGATATTGGGGGCACGAAATTTCTTCCCTTCTTGTGTGACAAAAAATGTGATACTTCATATTATTATATATGGGGAATTTTGCAAAAGCAATAGTACTCCAAAGTAAAAAAAGGCATCTTTTTATGCAATATATAAGTATATAAGAAGGTGTTTTTCAGACTTGTCACGACGATTGCGAATGTTGCTGACTTCAAAAAAAGGTGCATGTAAGGTTATGTACATTGCTGGCATAACAAGACCTTATGACGGAAATGAGATTTGTGGGCGATAGGTTATCCCTTGTCCGTCATGTTAGATGCATTTTTTATGAATTGGTTTAATGTGAAGAGAGGTCGCAATTTGCTGAATTATATTTTTTACTTGAAATGGGAGCAGAACCAACAACCAACCATATACTTCAATGTTTTTGTACTCTCTCATTTTCCTGGTAGTGGTTGGTATATAGTATGGTGCAATGACAACGATGCATCGTAAACAAATTTGTAATACACACATAAAAACAAAAAAGCATGCATTTTCTCCAATATCATGAGCAAAACTACAACTTTGCACAGCTCAATTCATTATTCAAATAATATAAATATGTCCCTATAAAAGTGCAACAGAGAAGAAAAATGTCTTGTGTAATTATTTTATGTGTAACAAATCCAATTGTCTGTGAAGTAGACATTCATTTTGGTTTTGGCCCAGCTTAGCAATTTTACGATGAAAGAAATATACAATTTTTCCTTCTCAAAATTATTCTTAGTGTCTTGATTCGTCGTAGATAGATTAAGATATAGTTATTCATCCAATAGTGTTGATATCTAAGCCAACTGTTTGATTAATAGCATGTTACGTGTCAGGGTAGGAATAATGTTTTTTTTATCAAATGGTATTGGGATCAAGGGAATGTGTAAAATCAGTTTCATCTCTAATTAATTTTTAGATTCTCATGACTTCCCCTCTAAATAGCAGTGCTGCTGTAAGTTGTAGCAGGTGTCAATATATTAAAAACTATGATTTGGACTTTCCTATTCACAAAAATTACATTAATAGCTAGCTAGTACTTATGTCATATCAGCAATGTTTTGGACAGTATAGCAAACTACTGGTGTGATAAGATAATTGAATAGTTTTTTGTTTACTATATAGATTATCCTGGTATCACACCATATACTTATTTAATATATTATATAAATTCACAAAAGATATTATACGTTCTATATAAATGAAGAGAGAAGGTTTACGGCTTAGCTGCGTCATGCGTACCTTTGTGCGACTGCTTCGTGTGTACCTATCTAATAGTAGTCTAACTTTACAATAGTAATCATAAGAGAAGATTAAGATTGAACTAAAATTCATTCTTCCATTGCATTACAGGTACTTATCATTTATGCTGAAAGTTATGCAACAATCATAAGAATTTTTGTGAGGCCAACTTAAACAAGCTAATTTTATTACTGTTTAGGAATTGGGATAGCCACACAGCTATTATCTTTATTAGGTAGGTATAAATTGACAGCAAATGCATTCATCATACATGATATATTATGCAGACTTCCATTATTACGAAATTTGCTTCCAATAGCCTACTACAAGCACCTCCGTTCCGACTTGTTAATGCCGATTCCTTCCTGTTGTTAGAGATGTGACTTAAATTATAATGGAATTAAATATAATGTATGTATGGGCTTCTCATTTATTGGCCTTCCAAATGAGACGCGATCTACTTTTTTTGGCCACTTATATTAACTTATTATGCATGTACACAGAGCACACTTTGCTATAATGAATGATATTTACATACAATTAGGGATGAATTTGCAAAAAAAAAACTTATTGAGATTACCAAAATTTGAAATAAGGCACAAATGCTAGCTTTACAAAACTTGCGTAATACAAAATACAATCATCAACAAAGAAGATGTAAAATGTATAACGAGGTCGTGCTATATTTTCAATTGGTACTGAGTAAATTCGAAATGCCGACGACATGGTAAAAAGAGACTTGCTTAATAGCATCACGCGTCTATTTTCCACCATCGCCAATTGAGCATTCTTACTAATTTTCGAATGAATGTAGGTATAAATTGGCAACACCAATAAAATAAGTATGGGCTGAATAATCTTAGGAGAGGTTCATTTAGCAAAAAAGCATCATTAAGATGGGCATGGAATACACATGCGTTTCTAAATTTTGTGTTTGGATGGCCTTAAATTCTATTTACTCCCTCAAATGCAAAGATACATCAATCGTATTAAATTTGAGATTGTTCATCTTGATTGTTTGTTAAATTCAATACTATGACTAACCAGAGTGATGATTTGGAAGGAGATAAAAGCTACTTGTCTTTACATTGCTGCCAAAGTGTACATGTTTCCATTTTGTTTGTAATGATTTTATACATGGTGAACCTGTGTATTTGTACACCTGATTTACAATTAGTATAAAAAATCACGTAATATTCATCACATATTATCCCCACTTGAAACGTCTGTGCAGTAGACTGCATCCAACTAAAGGTTGGTTGTTGGAAAAAAAAATTTCCTTGAGACAAAGTTTGCGTTGCGTTTGGCCACTTGTAAAAATTTTCTTAGGATCCTGGTTGCATTTTTTCACTTGCCCATTCTAATCCAAAGGTAGCTAATTGATTTCAAGTGGGTTGAAGCTTTTATTTAGAAAGTACACTCTTGAAAAATGCCACACAGGGAGAAAATCATGAAAGTAGCAGAGTGTGCTTGTATGTAAATTGTGTGTGTGGAACGCGCACTATAGAGATACTATTGAATAAACTGTAACTCACTTTGAAGAGCCAGGCTCATCATCCTCATCAATCAATCAATGAGTGAGGAGGCACAGGGTTCTTGAGTCAAGTGCCACTGTGGTTAATGGATCTTTGTTTACAACAAGTTGAGTCCCCGTTTCCTTTTTGCCTCTTCAGTGGTACGATAGTAATGTAGCCATGAAGTGGCCACAACGATTTCATGTAATAATACATTAACCAATTTTTTTATTGTAAAGTAATCAAACGGTTATACTTACGAAATGGTTGCTTGTTTAGTCAGCAACATCTTAGACTCGTATTTCTCGTCCTTTTAGATTGAGCCGATACAAAATATTTTGTAAATAGCATACTTTTGTGCATTACTTCGCAGTAAAAGGATGACAAGACCGATTCTAGGGTAGAAGACGGGAAGGTTGATACACTGGGAAACATTGACTTTACTGCTGCTCAAATCAAAGACTCCAAATGCAACGCATTTGAGATACCAAATTCTCAAAATACCCCAAGAATATGCTGCTGGCTGCCGTTTACCACGTATAGGCATTATTTGGCACTCAAAATAGCAGAGCAAAATTGTATCCCAAATTCCCAACCACATTGTTTTTGTTGGTTTATGTGGCACTCAAAGAGGCTACAACCCTTCATCTAAAAGTAAACATAAACTGGAAAATGTATGCATCGTAAACTGTAAATTTATTCCGAATCAAACTATTTTTCAATTTTATGACATAATAAAATTTAAAAACTCAAGCGGTCGAATAAAAGAGATAACATTATCACTAATGATATATGCTTACCTATTCTTAGTCAAATGGATGTTAATAAAATTGTATTTAGACCATCTAAGACCAATATATCCGAACACTGAATAACTGTCTCTTATCGATTCTGGCATTTTTGCTAGTTTCCGTATCAATTAATTGCAGATTCTATAGCTTTTCCAAGAATAAAATATTTCAAATTATCATATAAATTGATGTGTTGATACTCCGATGCGACAGTCCCCGAGTAAAACCCTATATTTTCTATCGTAAAATGCACACGACTTCTTTTTTCTCTTGTATTTCGATTTACATGTACCGTGTAGCTCTTCTCCAGAGATGTATAGCTTCAACTTACATATCGACAATAGTAAACGAAGCATTACATTGTTCTTGCCGCATGCTGGTGAATCGAAGGTTTTCACGAAATAAAAAGAACGAAGAAAAATCTGTACACGATTGAAAAGTGCTCAGGACAAGGGATTATGGGACTGGGCTGAACCTAGAGTCATTTTAAATTATTTGTATGACGATACTTTGGCAAAATGGTATAAATTTGCATACATAAGAAGATTCTGAAAATGTAAAAACGTTATTGTGAAAAGATGTCCTCGTCCTCGTCATTGATCTTTGACTATCATACATGAACTTATAGCACCCACTTCAGATAGTATCTGACGGCGTCTTCGACGCGTGTTTTTACAAAAAACAGTAAAGCTTTACACAACTCTAAAGTTTTGCTGATTTTATGCGATCTACGTGTCAGAGTCTAAGTACATTTCCAATGTTTCTCAATGTTAAACGTTAAAAAGAATGACATGTGGTGTGACTTGGCTACGCGCTTACAAGGAAAGGTGATACAAGAATCGGTATAGACAATGGCTGTAGTCAATAGTCAGCCATTCATTAGACCTTTTTAAGTAATATTTTTGGCATCTTTATCAATAACTAACTTACTGTCACCATTTTATATTCTTAAGTGCTTTATTACTTGTCACTTTTAAACGATATCTGATCATCAATCGACTTTAGTAGTTGTTGCGACATTTTTTTTGAAATATTGGCACAATTTCAAAATTTCATGAGCAAATAAACATCAATGAACCTGTCAGCAGATGAAGGATGAAAGAATTGCAAATCGTTATCAAATGACAAATACCTGGTAAAACGTATGGTTTTGGAGCATATTAACAGACTATATACAATAAAATTGCGCAATTCACAATTCAACGACCTAGAATCCATGCAGCATAAGCTGGTACTCACATTTAAGCACACCACGGTTTCAATAAAGAGAAGGTTATATTACAACTTAACACACAACAATACATTTATTATAGAAAAAAATGAGACAGAGAGAAAGTTCACGCTCACTTGTATTTGTATCTCTTCCGTCCGTACTAGATCTTCGCATCATATTAAATTTATGAGCCGTGACATTGGCATTTACCATGCGACAGAACATGAAAAGCGAGATGAATTGCGCAGCATAATAGAAGGAGGTATCAGAAGAGTACAAATTTTTCCATGAAGATGATAATATGACCCAATAGTAACGACAGGGATGGGATCCATTGCATTATAACTTCCTGTAAGCATACAAGCACAGTTTCTTTAAAATTCTCCAGTGCAATAATTCCAGGGTTAATGCCTGTTCTCTGTTAAATCATCATCTGAACTCTGAATCTCGTGCAAAGTCATTCAATTATCTTTTTGTAAATTCAGTTACCTTCGAAAGAAGTAAAAAATATATTACCATCAAATCAATACGATTAATTTCTAAACTTCTACGATTTATTCGACAACATACAAGAATAATGACTTCCTCCAGCTCTAACACACATTTACTAACCAGTCCATTACCAGAAAACAACGTTACCTCCACTTTCGCCCCACCCCTCAATATTAGTGTTACAGTTACGTCATGCTGCTTAGATGCCCAATTAATGACATCAACTTCGACCCAGATAACCACTGAAAAAGCAACTGTGGTTGAACATCAGGTTAGCAACATTTAGCCTTTTATTTAATGGATTTTCAATATTATACATTTGAAGGCATGCAAAATCTATACGTAAAAAATGTTTCCTTAACTTATACATGTCATTACAACTTACAACCCGAAGAATGTAATAACTACTGAGCACCATTTTCAAGATTACGAGTTCGAAGAACACTACAGCATACCCATTTCAATCCTTCTTATAAACTTTATTCTTGTCACGGTTCTAATGATAACCATTGGACTCGCAGTACTCCCCTTTATTAAAAGGTATTGGGAAAATTGTGACTACAACTTTGGTTGCAATCGGTACAATCGATACTGGATTGAAGACACCGAACAGGTACTTTCAGGATCAGCTAGTACGACCAGTTCTTCATTTGCCTTGTTACAACATAGTAGTGATTTTCCAGAAACCAATAATGCCAATTCCATGAGCTTGGAACGTTTAACGGAAGTGGAAATATGTGACTTGGAGACGTCTTCTTTAATTGATAACAACCTTGACCAAAACCTAGTGACATGACATTTGTGATCCCAAATCGTGCCCATTTAAGGCATCCTTTTCAGAAGTGCCGATGTTGCGTGAAAATCCCGTCATCAGTTTAAAAATCTCAGTTCGACGGTCCACATTTCAGCATTTTCTTGCGTATTTCCTGTTTTTATCTCATGCACCCCAGAAAATTGTGCAAGTTGCCATCTATCTGATTGCTACGTAAATTTTGTGTGCATATCATATACTTCTTTTATGCCTGCGGGAAAGCATTTGGTTGAGGATGAAGTACAGAATCCAGCTGACATTTACCACATCATTTGCAATAGCATTAGACTGATCTTACTTCGCAGTCAAAAAAGCTGTCATCAGATTAGATCACACGATCATATCACACACTCCCAGTTGTTCCTCCATCCAATATTTATCAAAATCAGATGTGTATTACTATTTTGTTTGTAAATGCACTACTGTCCTTAATGTATATTAATGCATGTATTGCATTGTCTTTAAAAGCAATTCCATGTCTGATGTCCAGATGAACCTCGTAGAATTATGTGGATTTATCTTCTGAAATGTGAAACCATATTTATGCTGTTCCATTTTAATCTAAACTAAAGGATTAGGATTCGCTCTGATTGATGCTTATGTAGCTGGTCGTATTCCACCCTTAACTTTGATCCCCTGTGTAAAATGTATTGAAGCAAGCTCGACATAAGTTAGATTGGTCAGGGTAGGGTGCAAATTATGAATAAGTTTGGAATAGTGTTTGTTTTTGTAGAAGTTTAAATGTTAAATGCTACTATGATTGATGAAAATTTCAAATGTGAAAAACTATTGAATTAAAGCAAAGTGCTTACTGCAAACAAATGTCAAAAGTTTAATTGGTGTCTACCCATTTTCCACTAGCTAAAGGTGTACGTTTGGCTCATGCAATATCAGAGTGTCAAGTGTGGGGTGAAAAAATACAAATTTAGTGGAATACATTTGACCTTTAGTTTTAGCCAATTAGTAGAGTTAGACACCTCTCACCTACCTCCTTTAACTGAAACATCCACCTCCTCCTGTGATTTATCCGGCCTGAAGTTCTAAACATATCTTCATCATGTCGGAGAAGGACTACAGTCCGTTAAGCTTAGCCTGTGTTAAGTCCTTGTCAGATAAATCCTATGACAAGCGACGACAAGCTGCTTCTGAAATAGAAAAGTATGTATTACGGGTTCTTATTTTAATAAACTTTAAACCAGTTAAAAACTTAAGAAAGTAAATGATTGCCCTTTACTTTTAGAATGGTGAAAGACTTTGCTTCCATGAAGAACGCTGAGCAGATAAGAAAACTCCTTCGTGTCCTTGGCCAAGACTTTACGATGTCGCAAATGACGAACTGGCGTAAAGGGGGCATTATTGGATTAGCTGCAACTGCGATGGCACTGGGAAAGGTATTTAGGAAAACGTTTGTATAAAGTATGAAGGTGGAGTGATGCGATGTTTGAACACTATTTTTAACTGCTCTATTAAATCTCCAGGATTCTGCAAATTACATGGACGAGTTAATATTACCTATATTACACTGCTTTGGAGACTCAGACTCTAGAGCACGTTATTATGCGTGTGAAGGTCTTTATAATGTGACCAAAGTTGCACGCGGTGCAATTTTAGTACATTTCAATGAAATATTTAACGCCCTAAGTAAACTAGCAGCAGATCCTGATCAGAATGTAAAAAGTGGAACGGAAATGTTAGATCGTCTTTTAAAGGTTTGCTTTGCCTTCTTACATGTATAATACTTACTTTAGAGCATGTAAAATGTTTGTCTTACAAAATATATTTTCTTTCTTTCTTCTGCAGGATATAGTAACAGAAAGTTCATCTTTCGATTTAGTATCCTTCATGCCACTCCTTAGAGAACGAATGTACACTAAAAATACATTTGCACGACAATTTGTCATATCATGGATTTCTGTCCTTCATGCCGTTCCTGATATAAATATGGTGATATTTTTGCCAGAACTTTTAGATGGATTATTTAATATTTTAGAAGACCTAACTATGGATATCAAGAAAATGTGAGTTTAAAGGACTAATTAATTTATCCATTTATCCATCGACGAACTTTGTTTTGAGATAGATTCGAAGATTTAACTGTCTTTCTAATTTACTGAACTTCAATTTTACTGGTGGTGTCTTTTTGTGCAGGTGCGAAAACGTATTAGGAGAGTTTCTTCGTGATATAATAAAAAATCCTGCCGGTGCAGATTTTTCAAGCATGATAAACGTACTTATCGTCCATAGTCAATCAAAGGATGAATTACTGCAGGTAATTAAAAATTCTTGTTTGGAAGTTAAATTATAAAAGCTGGGACATAGTTTCGAGTTTTAGCTTCGCTAACATTTTATGTTTGTAATTGCTTAAACGTGTTTTGTTGTAATTTATTGTTATACTGATGTGATTTTTTATTTGTTTGGTTGTTTCCAGTCTTCAACGTTTAAACAAGTGTGTGCTTCAGTCTCCGTGATTCGTCTTGGTTTTCTTAATTCTCTGAAAGTATTTAATGTATATAGATCTGGGTGGTAAGTTCGTAATTGTTGTTGTTACAGTTAATGGCAGTAACATGGATAAAGGAATTCGTAGCGCTGGCAGGTAATGAGATGTTACCATATGCGTCTGGAATTTTATCAGCAGTTCTTCCTTGCCTGGCATACGATGATGATGGCAGAAAAAGTAAGTTATCCAGACAGCTTATGAGGACGGATATCTGACAAAAAGTACTTGTAATGTAATGCCCAATTCTTCTCTTTAGATATACGGGAAACTAGTAAAGCTGTAAACTACAGTTTGATGAAGTTAATCACCAATTATAGTGACGTAGACATACCAAACTCAAATGCCTTAAAACCCCATGAAAATCAAGAGCTTCAGACAACTCAGCAGGACTCATCAAAACAGACGCCTTCAGTTGATCTTAACTCTGTAATAGACGTGTTAACTAGGAATTTACAGAATACTGCAGTGCCTACCAAAGTAGCAGTTCTACGTTGGATATATCACTTACATTTGAAAATGGGTGACCAAATGTTTAAATACGTTGACGAAACATTTCCCGTGCTACTTAAAACACTTTCAGATCCTAGTGATGAAGTAGTACTCCTAAGTTTAGAAGTATTAGCCGAAATTGTCTCATTTTCATGGAAAAATAAGGAAGGTAAGTATTTTACACGTTCAAAGTTTTATATAAAATTCTAATCGACATATTTCAGAATCTATTAAATTTCTAATTATTTTCAGACACAAGTAATATAAACGTTAGAGATAATACATACTTTGGGAAATTTATCGTTAGTCTTTTAAGCTTATTTTCGACTGACAAACAATTACTAGAAGACCGTGGTGCATTTATAGTAAGGTAAAGTAACTTTCCGTAGCCAGATGCATCTTATATTAATTTACATGCTATTTTTTTACAATTAGTGAAAGTAACGTAGTTATTAATGTCACATTCTTGACTTTTAAACAGACAATTATGCGTATTACTGAGTGCTGAGGCAATATATCGTAGTATTTCTGAAATTCTTATCAAGGAAGATAATTTCAAATTTGCCAATGTGATGGTGGAAACTCTTAACACGATTTTACTAACATCTGCAGAGCTGTTTGAGCTTCGAACGCAGCTCAAAGAATTAAACACAAGGGTAAGTTATTATTAAAAGTAAATTACAGTGTATGTCTTATACTTTGTTTATCAGTTTTTGATTGAGCATGTAATTATTATGTTGTTATTTTAAACAGGAGAGTTGTTCATTATTTACGTGTCTGTATCGCACGTGGGCTCATGATCCGGTGGCGACTGTTGCTCTTTGCCTTCTTACCCAAAATTATTCACATGCGTGTGATATCATACGTACATTGTAAGTTCCGTTTGTATAATGCAATTTTTTGTTGCAATAGTTGATTAAAAAATAATTTATTGGTTCTTTCATTTTCAGTGGTCAAATTGAAGTAACGGTTGAGTTTCTTGTTGAAATCGATAAGTTGGTGCAACTAATTGAGTCTCCCATTTTCACTTGTGAGTTCATATTTGATATTACATAATTATTTTACAGCCCCTCATTCACATTCCAATCAATTGTTTTGGTCAAGGTGTTTATGTTTTGAGAGTAATAATATCTTGCTTGGTAGAAACACTTATGGGGAAAGTTGAAAGGGTAATTAAAGTATGCCATAATGAAGACGTGTTTGTTGTAAAAAGGTTTTCTCACTCTTACATCGTAGATTTAGATTGTAACACCAGAATAGTAGCTTATTTACAAAACAACTTACCCAACTGAACGGTAGAATGATTTTAGTTTACAAATCATAGCTTGTGTATATTTATGTATGTTTTATTGTGGCTAAAACGGTTATGCGTAAGCATAGGCATATCATTATGCCATCAATTTGAATATGATAGCAATTTTCCTATAATTAAATAAATTATTTTCATTCATTGGTACATTTTTAATCGTAATATGAAGCTATGAGAAAATAATAACTTTTTAGTATGAAGTTATGCAATAGTGGGCTAATGTTTGAAGTTTGGGTGTACTTTATTCTGTATACTTTAGATCTCCGTCTTGATTTATTGGATGGCCATCATAACACTGAATTAGTTCAAGCATTGTATGGTCTGTTGATGCTTCTTCCGCAAAGTGAAGGCTTTCATGTGTTACAACGTAGGCTAAATTGTGTTCCTAGCTTTCATCTGCCACCAGGGAGCAAGTAAGTACAACAGTAATATACATATTATGTAAAAAAAATGAAAAAATGTATTAAACTATTAATTTATAATAACATGCTTTTCATTTTATATGCATTCTAGATTGCACGGTTCTCCTAAAACAGAAGAGAGGGTGTATGTAAAGGAAATTAAATTCGACGAACTTCTGGAGCATTTCAAACAAGTTCAAGAACGTCATAGGACGGCAAAACAAGCTAACAAAGCGACTGAACTCATAGACAAGGGAATGAAAACATTAGAGCTGTAAGGTTGCGTATTAGATTTGATAACTTTAATTAGCAAAGGTAGAGATAAAATGCAAAGATTAAAATTTAATTGAATAACGCGTTTACATTCCCATTAATTTTACTTTTGGTGATAGGGAACCAAATTCCTACATTACAGTACAATAAACGTTTCAGTCCATATACTCGCGAACGATTATATCCAATTAGGTCACGAACCATGATACATAAAAATAAATTCCATGAAGCCTTTACCATCAAAATGTACGTTAACTTTAATACGTTTGTAGCTATGCTTGTTTTATAATTCAGTCATTGCTTATTTACTTTTTAATGACAAGATTTTACACATCTTTTTTTGGTACTTGTACCGTATGCTCGGATATCCGTGAATATAAAACTGTAGTAAATTATTGTTATTTCAAGGAATTTGTCAGGTAATCTTTACATGTCTAGTCCTGAACAAAAATTATGTTCTGAACAGGTATTGCTATTACACTGTTTATGTAAGTAGAGCCAAGTTTCCATTGGTGGTGGTATACAATATTGTAAAACATTAAAATTTATTTAATTCATTAAAAAAAGTACACATATTATATGAAAAATTACGAAATTCTTTATTAATTGTTGCAATAATAATGGTAATGTGGCAAAAGGTAGATGATAATGTTTGAGAACAATTTTAAGAATGTTCTGTAAAAATTATTAATTTTTATATTAATGTGAAGGAAATAAGTAACGTGTCAGTCCTAATGGTGCTTTAAAAATATAAAGTCAGTAAGTATATTATTGTGATTATGTTATGTGATATTGTCGTGATGCATAATAAGGCAGGTTTTTTCAGGCTTCACATGCTACCATTGGATTTTCCAGAAAGGTCGGAATCATTCTTGCTAAGGCTATTTCTAGTAGAACTAGGATTCGATTCATAGCCTTGACTTCCGTCCGACGATAGAAGTGATAGCGTAAGCGTTTGAAACTGATTCACAAGTTCTGCATTTTCCTTCAATATAGTCCATACTTCCTCTTGAACGCTTGTAAGTTCCTTAAGACCCTTGTTAAAAGTTTTGACATATTCTCTACGACTCGTTGTGCGGTTACTACTTTTCCGGCTTGATGGATGGTAACTAGTTTCTAAACTTCCAGAATTACTTATGCTATTTTCTCTATCGCTCAAGTCTGCTCCATTCATTGCTCGCTCTCTACTTCTTGTTCTTAAAACACGTTTTTGTGGCGTGTATGGCTTCAATCCGGAAGTTATGTTGCTTAAATCAGTCTGATATGTGGTAACTACTTCTTTCATGCGTAACAGGTACAATTCAAGTGACTCCTCAAATTGGTACGTATCTTTTGCCAATATTTCTGTTTGGATGAATGCTGCTTGTGCGGTTTTGTACCAGTCAGAGAGCACTTCAGTAAGTCGAATAATGGCATGTTGACATTCATCGTTGAGTAGCTCTGAGAGACATTTTGCTTTTTCTTGCATCTTTATTCGCTCTAAAATGTGAAATTGCTCATCGTTGTACGTTAGATTTCTTGTTGCTCGGTCTCTTAAAAGGTGCTGCCAGGATTCTCGCAGTTTACCTACATGAGTAGCTGCTTTGATTGAAGCTCTTGAAATGTCTTTTATTTCCTACAAACAAAAATACAAGGCATGAAAAAATGAGTAACTACTGATATAAAACTGTATGCTGAGTATGCATTGGACATGGTTTATACTAACCGATGTGGCTTCCTCCCATTCTGCCATCAGAACATTATTTTCAACAAAACGGTTGTGAAGCTGCTTGACTGGCTGCTCCAGTTCTGCTTGATGTCCACTCATGCTCTTAAACTCTCCTTGCTGCACGTCAACTAGCTGTCCCAAGTTATCCACTTTCGTATTAAGAGGCTTGTCTATGCTAGGCACAGCACTGAGAAATGAATGACATGCTTTTTGAAACTGATTCATTAGATTCAATTGTTGGTGCAAAGATTGTGTCACACTTTGCACCTGAGAACCTTCTTTGGTAACGGTAGCAAGCTCGGTTGCAATCACTTGGTTAATCGTTCTTACTGCTTGGTTAATTAGACTCACGCCTCTGCAAATCTTTTCTACACGTCGTTTATAGCAGTAGCCAACCCCACATGTATGTTTAGCCAAGCTGGCATCATTTTCAACGTTGACTAAATTAGGAAATGCTGGAAACTTGGGCAAATCTTTGGTATCCCATTCCAAGGACACGTTGTTGTTCTCCCGATGACAGAGAATTAATGGCATATCTTCGGTGGTTTGGGGTATAGCGGAACTTGGCTTACGACCATTATCTAACAGTTTAGCAACGCTGGTTTCCTTAAAAAGCAAAATTTGGTTCTCTGGTGAAATGTCAGTTTGATCCGTTACTAATGATTGGAAATCATTCAAGTCTTTTTGCACAGCAATATCCATGTATACACGAAGAGATTGAATTCTATTAACAAAGAACACATGCACTTTCTTCCGAGATAATATATTGAGCACTGCAGAGAAAAAGTCTTCAAAGCTCCATCGCTTCCGAGGATCAACTTCCATGAGACCAGCTAGAAGAGGGGTTATGAGCGTTTTTAAACCGGCACTAATCTGACAATTATTTGGGAGTTCTCGTTTCCATTCAACTGGTCCATTTTCAGTCGTTTGTATACCAGAAATTACACCAGACTCCTTTTTAGTTGTGATAAAATACATCATTTCTTTGTTTTTTCTCCCACCATAAGGTCTAAATGGGAGATTTCCTGTGGCTACATGGTATAGCGTTACACCTATTGACCACAGGTCTACTGAGGCACCAAACGTTTTTCCTACAGGCTTCCGTAATACTGCTCTCTCATACATGTCAGGATGAAGGTACTCTTCTGTTCCATATAAAGACACAAATTCTTGATCCTCTTCAAGCTCACGAGCTGCACCAAAATCTGTAAGTTTGTAAATAATTCTTCCATCCTCCGCTACAAATTTCATGATATTTCCTGGTTTCAAATCTCGATGCACCAAGCTATTATCACGCAAATGTTTCATGCCTGCAGATAGATGCTCAAGAACAAGAAGAAACTCATCTTCAGCTAAACCATAGGTATTTTCTGGGTCATCTAGTATATTGAATAAACTGCCCCCTGTACATAGTTCCATAACAATCACTTTGCCCCTTCCATCCTGTTCTTCTTCGATTGCCAGTAACTTGACAATGTTTTCATGTTTAACTTTCTTTAGCACCTCAAACTCACGCACCTGGACTTCCTGTGGTCTCATATGACTCAACTGGTTAAATGTTTTCACTGCCACAGGCTCGCCATCGTGTTTTGACACCCCTTGGAACACAGCACCAGTAGCACCTTTCCCCAATACACTTGTTGTGCACCAAACATAGTTGGCTGATCCTCGTAAGTAAGACATTTTGATGTAATTTAATCAAATCCCCATTTATCATAGATCATAAACTATCACTCGAAACCAAACATTTACTTTTATGTTAACTGAATTGGATTCGACTTGCATGGTGTCGTGCCATTCTTTTCAAAACGAAAGGAAAGTACATTCGATGAAAGCTGAAGTATTATAAAAATTGTAACACACCACATTCATGCGGTATCATGTGGATTCTCAAAGGACAACACAATGAAGGAAAAGAGATTTTGTTGAATTATGTGAGAATTTTGAGAGCATGAAATCGGAGCACACACCCTTATAACTATTTGCATTTCATTCCTTGGATCTGCAAATTGTTGAAAACTTAAAAGCACAACGTAGTAACACACACCACGATAGAGAGAGTTACTCGAAACATTTTCCTTATATGAGCGATCCTTAATCCATCTAATTTGTAAGATTTTCGAAATCACCTTTGCATTTTTAATTATGACTAATTTTTACTTGTGGCTTTGCATTTACAGAAGTGTATGTAGACTAGTCATAAAAAGTAAACTGAACTGTACGTCGTTTCTCTTCTCCTTGGTGGTGAGTTGCAAATGTCATTTCATAAAATGACTTGCGTGGATGGATAAAATATTGTGTTTGAATATAATCACAGGTATATAGTTACAAAGAATGCGAGTATGTAATGCGTTACTTCCAATGTCTGACATACAACATTCTATTCGTCAGCGTGTCGCAGCTTTCCCTTATCGTTAGAGATGTGCGATGTCCTTGTGTTGTGTCCACGCTTTCTTGCGTTGGTCGGTCGTGATAATTATTGTGTTTCATAAGATGAAAATTTTATTTCTGAAAGGAACAAAACGAACAGCTTTAATTATTATATTATTATATTATGTATTCTTAGAGGCGAGGTTAAAAACTGATGATACAGGGATCGCTCAGCGCTCTGTAATATACTTCTATCACTATTGTAGTAAAGTAAACAGCGCATGTTAGCATAATGAACGTTCTAATATTGTTGATTGTTAACAACAGCAGTAAAATAAATGGGAGGTAAAGTTATTGCACAAGCATAATGACTATATGTTTCTAATCCCTCTCTAGATTTTATATATAATCAGTTCGTTAATTTCATATATTTCGTGCAGTTCCACCGAATGCTAGATGGCTAGATATCAAGTTCTTACTCAATTTTGTCATCTAGCAAGCGTGAATATTTGCGTGACAGTCAAAATTTACGCAACTTGCTCTGCAAGTGCAAGCAAGAGTTTTTCCTCTTTTTATCTTGTAATGTAGATTTTAAAAAAAGCACATTACACACATGTGTCATTGACAGTTAGTTATATTTGATTGTATTTTTCTAAATTTAGTAAAATTTCAGATAGAGTTCGAACTGACAGAAACCACATAACATAACCCGTAACACTCCACTGATTCCTATAAGTGCTTTTATGAAGCCATGTGAAACTGGCATAACATAGTTGAAGATGAATCCTATAGGCACAAGGGGAGGGAGACATCATTTTGCGGACAGGCTTGACTCATCTAGTAATGAATTTAAAGTTAATGCTTTTGCATTGAAAGGAACTGAAACAATCAAGAAGATCATTCATCGCGAGTAGGCTGTATTTGGTGTAAATAACTTGCACAATCACGAATGGATTTTCGTAGTGTAGTGGGTTAAGTCTCACATGCGATTGCATTGTGTGATAGCGAATAATAAAATTTAAAAGCTGAGATGCTTTTGATAATACTTCGTAAGAAATTACACCCCTACATATAGGTATATAAGTACTATTAATGCTTTAGCAGCAACAACCAGGCATTAATTCAACGTACCATTGTTGCTTTCAAATTTAAAAAAGTTATTGAAAGAAAGAGTTGGCTGAAACCATAATACCCTTTCTGACTGTGTTACGAAGGCTAATGCTAAAATAGCAAGAAAATCACATCTGAACATCTTTATGAAGCGAAGGCTAACGTTGAGCGTCAAACATTGGGCTTTTTTTGCGCTGGTTTGATTTCCCCAATTTTTGGATATTGCATAGCCTCGAGCTACATAAGAATCAGCAATTCAACGTTGTTCAATGTTCATTCAGCTTACAGTTAAAAAGGATTCAAATGTACTCTGTGTGCCCTCATAATTTATGCTGCAGTAGGTATTCATAGTGTATATACTACTCACTTCAAAAAGAAACCAATTGAAATTGTGAGCTACCGCAGCACATCCTAAAGTAGAACTCGTGTTCATGAGCATGTGTCACAGTCACAGTGGTTTACAAATAATGACTGTCATTTAGATCCTTTATCAAACTCCGTTTTTCTGTAAAATGCATAATATGGGATAGAACTTTACATGTACCAAATTGTATTCATCAATCTAATTCTGTTTAAATACGTACATGAATGCAAAAGTTCGTCTTCGTACCTAAGTAAAGGTAAAATTAATGTACCTTCGTCATATAATATACGAATTATCTAAATAAGTTAATATATGACTGCTTCTGTTTTCCTCCGTATTAAAGTTACGAAACATTAAGTCGACTTTATAAAAATTACTACTCACACAAGCAGTCACTG